>JAQZBX010112996.1:0-10146 GCA_029593785.1 Cabassous unicinctus | reverse complement strand
GGGGGGGGGGGAGTATGGAAAAAGTGTGCTAAGTGTGTGTGTGTGTATTTTTATTATTTATTGGAAAGAATTGACTTAATTGATTGTAAGCTGAAATCTGTAGGGTATGCTGGCAACCTGGAAACTCTCAGGCAGGGGCAGATTCTACTGCTGTGGAATCTCAGCTCTGCTCTTAATGCCTTTAACTGATTGAATCAGACCTACCCAGATTCTAGGGAATAATCCCCTTTACATAAAGTCAACTGATTACACGTGTTAATCACATCTGCAAAATATTTTCACAGCAATACCTAGATGAGTGTTTGATTGAATAACTGGGTACAATAGCCTTCTCAAGTTGACACATAAGATTTACCATCACCACTCTTGTCAAAATGCATTTTTTGGTATTCCTTGAAGCACATTTTTCAAAATATAATATTTTTATGAATTATTGTTTAATATACAATATATTGAGCCTAAAAGCTATTGTATCCCTACCTATAAGGATAGGTATTCTGCATCCTAATTCAGAAAGTGTAGGCAGATTGGTTCAACAGTATTTATTGACTGGTTGCTAGATAGGTCATAGATTGTCTTGTCGAAACTTAAGATTAGTAAGCAAAGTCCCCTTCCTCAAGAAGTTCACATCAGCCCATGTATAGAAGGGAATGGAAGAACACAAATCTAATTTCTTATAATTGAGTATGATAAATGTCATAATATTGGCAGCATAGGCAGAAAGATTATATTCATGGGTTTTTATGTCAGAGAAATTCTATTAAATTTTTTGTTTAAAATTTTACTCATCTGTGTCTTTTGGCAAGTTACTTATCTCTTTTTTTCTTAATATATTTTTATTACAGAAGTTGTGAACTTACAAAAAATCATGCACATGTGTAGAATTCCCATACAACACTCCTTCACCAACACAACACACCATTGTGGAACATTTATTACAGATTATAAGATAACATCATCAGATTTTTACCACCAGGTGCCATGGTCCATAGCGTACATTTGGCATATTTTTTCCAGACCCCTCCATTATTAACACAGTACATCTTTGGCATTGATGCAAGGATATTACAGTATGCCTCTTAACTATAGTCCATAGGTTACATTAATTTTATTTTTCCCCTGCTTCTCCACATTCCCACCACCCTGCAATAGTGACGTATATCTGTTCTAGTTCACAGGACATTCTTGCATTTGTAGTATTAACCACAGTTCTCATCCACCTCTGGGTTCACTCTGCTATTCAGTCCCTAGATTATTCTCTAGATTTCTTTTGACATTTACATCCCTAGACTACCCTTTTCAGCCACAATCCCATTTATAAACCAACTGCTACTCACTATAATGTGTTACTATCAACTCTATCCATTTCTACACTTTTACTGTCAAGTTAATTAAAACTTCTACATACATTAAGCATCACTACTCCCTCACAGCCCTCCTCTTACCTCCTAATAAGCTATACTCTAGGTTTTAACTCCATGCGTTTATCTTTGTATTTAGCTCATATTAGTGAGACCATGTAATATTTGTCCTTTTGCGTCTAGCTTATTTCACTTAGCATAATGTCTTCCAAATTAATCCATGTTATCATATGTGTTCCAGTTTCATTTCTTTTTACAGTAGCATAGTATTCCATTGTATAAATATATATCATATTTTGTTTATCCATTCATTGGTTGATAGACACTTGTCTTTTTTAAGTCTCTGTTTTCTCATCTATTAAAAACTTACCTAGTTATTTATGGTGAGATCAAACTGGAGTACAAGAGATAAAGCATATAGCAAGATGCTTAATTAAGATTATTGTTATTAATATGTATAAAGTGCTTTCAGAGGACAGAAGCTATTAATGATTTATAGAAGTCATATGGATGGTACATATACCACATATACACTTGTATTCTGTTTATAACTAATAGTGTTGGTTGGACTGAGCTGCTGAACTGCACCTTGTTTACAAGGTTGAATGAAAATAAAACATAGAGATTAAAAATAGATCAATATTTGAATCCAATTTTTAAAAGATTTCAGTTGAAAAGAAAAACTAAACAGTTGGAAAACAGTTTGGCAGTTTCTAAAAGAAATTAATCTTAAAACTACCATATGATCCAGCAATTCCATTCCTAGGTCTATACGCTAAAGAATTGAAAACAGATTGATTTACTCAAATGTTCCTAACAGCATCATCAGTCACAATAGCCAAAGAGTAGAAAAAACCCCAAGTGTCCATCAAGAGATGAATGGATAAACACAATGTGGTGTATACATACAATGAAATATTATTCAGCCATAAAAGAGGAATGAAATTCTGATAAATACTATCACATGGATGGACCTTGAGAACATTATGCTAAGTGAAATAAGCCAGACATAAAACAATAAATATTGTACAACTCCACTGGTATGAATATCTAGAATAAGCAAATTCATACAGATATGGATGGAGTAGAGTAGGGTTACCAGGGTCCTTGGGGATAGGAAGTGGGAGTTATTGCTTAATGGGCACAGAGTTTCTCTTTGGATAATGAAAAATTTTGGAAATAGCAGTGATGGTTACACAATATTGTGAGTGTAATTAATGCCACTGAATTGTACACTTAAAAATGGTTAAAATGGTAAATGCATACACACGTTTATCCACAATAAAAAAAAAGTTTTAAAAAAGTAAATGGTTAAAAATATTCTAATACCACCCACACAAATATTGTATTTTTCTCTTGATTAAAAATAGAAGTGTCCCTTCCTGAAAATCATTTCAGGAAGACATAATATTGTAGGTAGAGCTACTAAGTAAAAATTTTGATTAGGCAAGTAACTTTAACTAGAACAATCAACAGGTACAAGAAGTTTAAAAATTCATTAGGAAATGTGCATTAATATTACTTTTTCTCTTTTGATCTTAAATAGAATACTAATCATAAAGCTTAACTCCTAGCACATTTCATAGCACAGATCTACACAGATCCTTCTCTTTTTGGAAAGAGGATACTCTGGATGCCAGTGACATTCAGGCAGGTTAAATGGCGCCTATATTAGATTCTTGAGCAAGGAAATCAGATGAATGATAAAAGTTGTGCTCTTGGAAGGATGATTGTGTGGCAGTGAGGGGGTGGGTAGGCGGGAGAGACTGGAGGCAAAAAACAAACAAAAAAACACCCCAAAACAACAACAACAAAAACAAAACAAACAACAACAATAAACCCAGCTGGAAAGGGTTTGCTCTAATCAGTTGTTTAGGATGAAGAATTAGATTAAAGGAAGAAGCAAATCAAAGAGACTCTGCAAAGGAAGTGCTGGCAAAATTTGGTGTTCTGGATAAAGGTGATAAAAAAAGGAGCAGAGTCACAAATGACTCTGTTTCCAGACAGAAAATGGTACAGCACCAATACTCTCAGTGCTTAGTGGGGTATAGTGAGGAAAAATCAATTTATGGAGGAAAAATGAGTTTAATACTGGACGAAAGTATGAGTTCAAAAGAATACCAAGTTAAATGTTCTGTATTAAGTTGTAAATAAAGAACTTGGGTGAAAAGTAAGCATTGGAGACTTAAATGGAGTTTCCTTTTGTAGCAGAGAAACAATGATTGAGGTCAGTTGAATGAGTGACTGCCCCAAAGGCTTGAATTAGAGAGATGAGAGTGGACTGCTATGGGATATACATTTACTGTAAATCAAGTTGTACCCACTTCAAACACAATTTCAGTGAGCTCCTGTGCTGTAGAGCTGTGTGCTAGATTCTAGCTTCAGCCTATTTGCACTCTACAAACTGTCAAATAGAGGGAAAAAACAAAACCCAAGACATTGCTCAGGTTTATAAAACATTTAGGACTATATGCTCTTAAGAAATAAACATATATTTAGAACGGAGCTTAACTTAATCATCCACATCTTCTCCACTCCCTATATTCAATCAACATCATTGTAATTACAGCTTGTTTTGGCATTGTAAAACGTAGTCCAGTCTCCTTACAGAAATAAGTAGCACATTCTCCTTTCAGGATAGAAATAAGAATGACAATTTCTGACAGTGGCAACTGTAAATAATAGGCTTCACTGTTTATTGTTGAAATTGTATCAGAAGAAAGAGTGACAAGCAGGACTATAACACACTTAGCTTCAACATTGGTTTACCTAGGACTCACCTTATGTGGCCAATGTTTAATGATGCTATATATTCATGAGACATTTCAACCTTGGTTATTTTTAACAGTGAAATACATAGATCATATTATGTATAAGGAATATTGACAGGGAATCAAATTTATGGAGAAAATACCACCCCTTGGGTTGAAAAATTGACCACTGCTAGAGTATAATTTCTGAAAATGCAGCTCAAAGGCAGTTCACTAGAGGGTAATTTTTTAGTGCAGTAGGCAACTTTTCACAGGATTCTGACAGTCTCTCTCTCTCTCACTTTTTAACCTCTAGGCACATTCTTTTTCTAAATATGCTGCAAATTTTTTACTTCTTAAGACATCTTTTTAAATTCATATAGTCATATGACCTCTATAATTGAGAGATGACTATTAAGCATAATTTTAAATGACTAATTTTCAAAACAATATAAATACCTTATATCTAACGTTGATCAAAAATGATGGGCACCATATACTATTTTGTACAAGATTTAATGGGATTCCTATCTAATCTCCCAGTTTCCAGTTTCTCTCTTTTCTAAAGGATCCAAGCACTCTTGTCAGATTTTTCTCTCTGACACATGACATCGGCTATGTCATCCAGCTCAACAACCATAGTGGCTTCCAACTGTTTCTTGAATAAGGTAGAAAATTCTTAGACTGGCATTCAAAAAGACTCCAATCCAACCCAAACATATATTTTCTAGCTATTCTTCTTACTGTACACTATTTTCCCCTTTCTGTGCATTTGCCCATTGTGATCATTTTAATATTATATTTATAAGATAGTAGTCAAAGCTGAAATTTAACAAAGATATCCCCTAGGAGAAGTTTTTAATATTAAGTAGTGAATGAAGTTTTCTTTGCTTTGGACATTCTCTTTAGATCAATATAAGATAAACATTCTTTTATGGAGAAAGAGAGTAGGAGAGGGAAAGAAGAGAGGAAAAATCTACCTCCCTACTTAATTGCAAAATAATTATACTGCCAGTCTAATCATATAAACGGCTTTCATGAAGTATTATTTTGGGCATAGACTTCATTCTACAACTGTATTTTTCTTTTTCCTTTGGGCCACTTTGGCCTAATAACTTATATTGGGATATTAAATATTAATGATTTCATATATTAATGATATCCCTTTGCTATATTAAATTATTAAATCTCTCATATTAATGTTAAAAGTTCATATCTTAGGAGGTGATGTGAATCATAGTAACAACCAATATCTCAAACTGAAAAAAAAAATATCTGTTTCAGCATGCTACCAGCCAGGACTCCATCTTACATTCAAATATTTCCTTGTATGTTTTGTGCCCTTCACTAAGATTCCAAAGAGTTTAATCAAAGATCTTTTAATATGTTTTATTGTGTTTAGAATGCAGCCTGTTTGGTACTATTGTCTATGTTTTTGATATTTTGATCAAGTTATTAGTATTAAACTTTCTTTTGTTCATCTTTTAATATTTTATTTGTCTCTTTTTATACTTACCAGTTATGTGATGATATATTCTCATGTATTTCTTAAAACAGGTGTTGTTATTAAATCTTCTGTTGGATTAGAGGGCCTAGTTTATTTGTGCCTCAGTTTCCTCATATGTAAAATGATATTAATAATATCACCAAACCCAGAGCTGTTGTGAGTAATAAATAAGTTTTGTGATTTATGCTATTATTATTGTTTTAAATGTATCTGGTAAAACATTTGCCCCTATGGACCTTAATAATTTCATCCTGTCTATATTCAAATTCTATCCTTTTCATTTTGATTATCAAAAATAACAGTGCAAGCCAGGTATTTAGCAACATGACTATGAATTTCATGATTTCTAAGTAATTCTGTTTGGAAAAGGAAATATCCAACAAATCAAAATCTACAGATCATTAAAATGAAGCAAATTTACACCATAATATTTTACAAACTTTCCTATCACTTATAGATCATGGTTTCAGATACCCTACAAAGATTTTTTTTTTAGTTTTTGAAAAATCCTGATTCTGAAACTCAGTATTAATAAAATATACATAGATATGTATGCATATACCCTAACACTTGTATATGCAATCACTTGTATACTCAAATGATTTTTCAATTCAACTTGGACATTCAACTTCTGGTATTTTTATTGGAATCCTTCCCTTGGAATCACTGAGTTCACAATGGATTGAAGCAATTCTTCCTTGTCTTGTCTAGAGGACTCTGAGTTTCCTAAGACCAGGTCTGCCTGTTTCATCTCTGGGTCCCACTACAAGAACAATCCCTTTGCATTGTTGATGCTCCCCCTATATTAATGAATAAATTTTCATAAATCTTAGTAGTCAAGCTTTACGTAAACATTTATGAATGGAATGAATATAGCTAATTATTATGGGTTATTTCAGACAATGCCAATACTCTTTTTTCTTTTTTTAATGAACACGGTATGAAAACTTACTTGTCATCCTGATCTAGTCTGAGTTTGCAGACCACATTCAATCACCTCCCTTCCCAGACCCCTAAATCTATCTTTCCTTGGCTACTGACCACTCTGTCTCAGACTGAAAAATATATATATATGCAGATCACTCCTCCAGCCACCAAATCCATTTTTCCCTGTTTTCCCTTCTACCCACAATCAAATGTATCTTCCTTTCCCAAGAAAATAATCTATTTTCTCTGTCTTCTAATGGTTCACAAATTCCTCATTACATCTTCCAAATATTCTTTGAAACTGTTTTTCATTCCTAATCCAGTGTACACTTTTGAATCTTTACCTCTCTTGGTCTCTCTCTAAACCTCTGTCTCTCTTCTTTTGACTTCTAAAGTATGTTCTCCTTTCTAGTAGTTCTTCTACTATCTAGCTGAGTAGTGGGTTTGGTTTCTTTTTTCAGTGATATTGATTGAGTCATTTTTCTTTCTGCCTATTCAGTAAAGCTCTTCTGTTCTACCGCTCCCTTGATATATGACCTTGGTAAGTTACTTACCCACTAGAGCCTCTATTTTCCTATCTGTATAATAACAGAGATAATAATAGCACCTACTTGAATGAGTGTGTGCATGTACAGAATATGGTGAGTACCTAGAACATAGTAGGCTCTCAACCATAGGCATAAAAACATACAGTCAGAAATATGTAAAAGCATTTATGGGGAAGGCTTTACTGAACAGCTCACTATGGGGATTAGCTCTGGATGCCATATTGGCTGAGAAGAAGAAATGTGATGGGTTTGTTTTTTTTTTCATAGAATTGCTGTGAATAAGTATTTTACTTTAGGATTCAAGTGTTTTCGAAACTACTTTCTATGTGGAGATTGGTTCTTCTTGTCTTACCTGGTGCCCCTGAAAAGGGGTAAAAATGATAAAACTATGCTTTGAGTAATTCCTTGACAAAAAAATAAATAAATTTTTTTAAAAATCTCATTTAAGATGCAGAGTTAAGATAAAATAGTTGATATTTTATACTGATTGCTAAGCTTGGGTGTTACATAAAATGTTTTGATTTGGCCTAACTTCTTTTTTTTTTTTCTTTCAATTTGACTTCAATTCTGTATTTATTCACTGATTCATTCCAAAAATATTTATTAAATATCTACTATATATTGGAACTATGCTAAGTCCCTTCCTTCAAGGTGCTTACAGTCTGTAAATAACTTCTCAATTTATCTATAGCTTGCATGAAAATCAACATGGAATGTGTCTTGAAAACTAATTAAGAAATCATTCATGGTAAAACTCTTTTACTCTGTACCATTTAATTTTCAAAAATACCACTGCTACTTAAAATGTGTGGCTACATCTAAATAATGCCGACAAGTTAAGATGAATTAGAGGGAATAGTTCCTTTTTTCCTTATTTACAAATTTGATAATGAACAATATATTTAGATTCATAGCTTGACAAAAAGTACCTTTAATTTTCTTATCATTCTGATAAAATTACACTAATATTCCTCTACATTATGACATATCTAATAAAAGCCTATTCTGGATTTGACTGGGAAAAAATGACAATAGATTGATTTTAACTATAAAATTTGACCATAAATGAGCTCACATGAGTTAAATCACCAATCATGCTTGGCAGAATTCGGAATGTGTGAATCGAATATACATAAATGTATATATACAACCAGTAACAATAGCCTTGTATAATTTGTGATTCTATTATTTCTGAGTCCTGAAGTGCAAGAATGAAAAATAGTTTATATGAATGTATAGCTGATCTTTCTAAGATGCATACTTACAATCTATTATTCTGTTCCAGTGATGTAGCTCTAGCCCCTAAACTAGGTGCATATGTATACTAAAAATAAATCTTGAAATATTGTGATAAAAGCAAGAAACAAGCTGTTATTTCACATAATATTATATTTTATAAGATTGGTGGGTTGCAGTAGGAATTTTTAAAAGCATTAATAATTTTGAGTTATTTTTCTCAGTTCTAGCCCAATATTTGTTGAATATAACAAGAAGCATTTTCCAAGGCTGAAGCTATGCTTTTCATATATACATCTCTCAAATCTGCTTAAGATGTTACTGTGCAACCCGGTTTTATTTATTTTTTACCCATTTACATTTTCAGATGTTTCTCTCCCAGTCAGGTTATTAGAGTTGGCACCTGCATAGTATAGATAGCGAACCCCAGTATACATAGGTGTCTTCGCGGAAATCACCTGAGGCCGAGAGTTCCTCTTTTCTCACCTTATCATATCTGAAACACAGATTTGCTCTGCTCGTCATATTTTGGCATCTGTGAATCACCATCATGTTGTCATGTTCGCAGATACAAAGTAGCCTATGGGAAAGGAGCCAACTACTTGAGGCACTTGCAATTGGGGAAAAAGTCTGATTTCAGCATTATTCATTGAAAATGCTATTTGTGAAAGCATTTACTTCAGTTTCTGAAATGCTGGCAATAACTTTAATAGGCAATGCATAATTCTTTTTCAAAAGAAATCTTCCTATATGCAGAATAGTCAAGGAACCCGTAATTATTGAAAGCTACCAGTAAAGTGGCAAACTTAGGAACTCAGATGTAAATAATTATGCATCATTATATTTTACCAGTACCTGCTAATTCAATGAACAATGTACAAAGCATGTCAATACAGGTGATTTACAATAATTTTATCAGCAATATTGTTCTCTTATAATTTTACCTTGTCTCTTGATAAATGTTAATTTAAGTGGGAAAAATAAAAGTAAATTTTAAAATATGTAATAGCTTAACGGATGAACTCAAGGTGGATCCTGAAAAATTATAGCAAACAAATTTGTGAAAATAAAAGGCTTATAAGAAATTCTTTCATGAAAGTAAAATCAATAAGGATAAGCAGAATAATACTAAAATAGTTTTAAAATGTAATTATATAATTCTGCTTTTGCTCTGCCTATTTAGTAAATCTGCTCAGACATGATTAGGTTATCTTTCTGCACATACCAGTTCATATATTCTTTGAGTTAAGAGGGACTCCTTCTCATAACCTTCATGGAGAGATGGCACAAAAAGAAAAAGTAATAACTTGGGTTTTGATTGGGTTTTTTGGGGGGGTGTAACCATTGGCCAATTTGATGTAATTACGAATTCCAAAAATATAATTGGATCATGCTTGTAAACTGATCTGTTAATCTGGGCATGATTAGGTTATGATTAGGGTGTTGATCCCACCCCTTGGTGGGTGGGGAATCAAATATAAAAGGCATGGCAAGAACAGTTTTGAGAAGCAGCTTTGATGTTGGAAAGAAGGCCCCAGGAGAAGAGAAGCGAGCCATTCGCCTGATCGCCTACAGCTGACCTTGTGGAGGAAACAGGAGCTAAGCCTGGAGAGAAACACAGCCCTGGGAAGAGAGGAACCCAAGAAGCCTGAACCCTGGGCAAATGTCGGCAGCTGTCTTGCTCCAACACATGACAATGGACTTTGGTGAGGGAAGAAACTTATGCTTTATGGCCTGGTAACTGTGGACTTCTACCCCAAATAAATACCCTTTATAAAGACCAACCCATTTTTGGTATTTCACATTAGCACCCCTTT
>JAQZBX010112995.1:0-10146 GCA_029593785.1 Cabassous unicinctus | reverse complement strand
CTTTTAACATGTTCCTCTGTCTCCTGTATTTCCTATTAATTAGAACTAGAAACCTAAACAGATTCTGTTTTTTTGTTTTTGTTTTTGTTTTTTTAGGAGGTACTGGGAATTGAACCCAGGACCTCATATGTGAGAAGCAGGCACTCAACCAGTCAGCTACATCTGCTCCCCAATGAGAGTTGTGTTTTTTGTTTGTTTGTTTGTTTGTTTGTTTTTAGGAGGTACTGGGGATTGAACCCAGGACCTTGTATGTGGGAATCAGGCACTCAACCACTTGAGGAACATCTGTTCCTGAAACAGATTGTTTTGATACTTTTTTTGGGAAGAATGCTTTCTAGGTGGTATTGTATCATTTCATTTGGAGGTACATAATGTTTGATTGTCTCTCCTTTTGTGATGTTAGCAGCCATTGATTATCATTGCCTATCCATTAATTTCATTCAGTGTTGCAAAATATTGAAATATTAGTCCTTCTTCACTTATTAACTGGAATAATTCAATAAAGGGGAGCCTTCTCTCATCAACTATTTGGTTACCCTGAGGCACAGTTCATATAGGAAAGGCAGGATACATGCTTGACCTTTATCGTTACTTATTAGTTTTCAGAATGAGTTGGTTTCCTTTGTATTTTCCAACAGTAAAAGTGATCAATTAGGGTTGGCATTATTGTTGTTTAGCTGTTTATTTGTTTACTGTCTTTATGAGCCATAGAAATAAGCATATTTAATAAGCTTTAACCAGTTTCCTTAATGATACTCAAGTTGTCCCATTTTTGGCTGGTAGAACGTTTTTCAAGTTGACTTTTGAGTCCTTTTAAGATTCTAGTAGTCCTTGATCATTTCCTTGCATTCTGGTATGACTTAAGACGTTTCTAGACTCATCTTTTACATTCCTTATCCTAGACCTAGAATTAGACTTTCTCCAATGAACCCTGATTGTTTTAGTAGGAAATGATACTTAGAGACTACAATCTGGATGCCAGGAGTTCTCATTGCTCTTGGGATGGCCAATTTTAGGTCTTTTCTGTGGCCAGAGGTAGGAAAGTTTTTTGTTTTTTTTCTTTCTCTCCCATGAAGTAGTAAACCATGAGTTCATGCTAATCCTTCTAGTTCAGATTCAGTAATACTGAGTTTTTTCTTGGCCTCATTCTCACATCTATATCCAATTCTACATTGAAAAACCTGGTTCTTAAAGACACCAAGATAATGTCATCATTTGTCTTACTCCACATTTTATACACAACAGTCTCGGAATACAAGTACCAATATTACCACCAAGACTATGATTACTACTACTAAAAATTGTTTAATATTTTTTTTCAGTTTGTTTTGTCTTTAGGGTGTATCCCATAAGGACTATACAGTCCTTGTTTTAAAGTCACTTAGAATAGTTCCACTCTATGATTATGCTGCCAATTAGACTGGAGATATATATATATATAGGTTTGTTTCAAGTTTTAGGGATTACTTTTTAGGAATTAACTTGTTTTATAATTATTTAAAATACTTATGACTCCAAAGTCAAATCTATAAAACAAGGCATATTTAAATAAATTTCTAGTGTCTTTACCTATACTTTCCACTCTATTCTTTCTTTCCTCCATAGGTTACAATTTTTTGAAAAATTTTGACTTATTTTTCTTTTAAAAATAAGATTATATATAATATATATATGCTCATATATCTTTCTTCTTAGTGAAACAAGAGCATATTATATATTTTTTTCTTTGTCTTTTTTTTTTTTTCTTAATATATCGTGGAGATCACTCCGTAGTGGAATAACCTTTATTCATTTTTATAACAACTTTATTGAGATTAAATAATACACATACCATACAATTCAACCAATTAAAGTGCAAAAGTGCAAATCAGTGGTTTTTAGTATATTCACAGAGTTGTGCAACCATCACCACAGTCAATTTTAGAACATTTTCATTACCCCGAAAAGAATCTCCCATACCCATTAGCAGCCATTCCCTGTTTTCCCCAAACCTCCAGCCCTAGACAGTCACCAATCTACTTTCTGTCTCTCTGCATTTGCCTATTCTGGACATTTCAAATAAATGGAATCATATGCTATATGGTCCTTTGTGACTGGCTTCTTTCTCTTAGCATAATGTTTTTAAGGTTCATCTGTGTTCTAGAATGTATCAGTACTTCATTTTGTTTAATTGCCAAATAATATTTCATTACATGGTATTTTTGTTTATCTATCCATCCATCAACTGAGGGACATTTGAGCTGTTTCTACTTTTTGGCTACTGTCAATAATGCTGCTATGAACATTTGTGTACAGGTTTTCTGTTGACATATGTTTTCATTTCTTCTGGGAATATATACCTAGGAGTGGAATTTCTGGGTCATACATGGTGAGTCTATGTTTAACATTTTGAGGAACTGCCAGTCTGCTTTCCAATGCAGCTGCATGATTTTACATTCTCACCAACAGTCTATGAGGTTTCCAGTTTCTCCACATCCTAGTCAACACTTGTTATTATCTGTCTTTTATTATAAGCAACCTAGTGGGTATACTTATTCCTTTTTACAGCTACATGGTATACTGCATTCAGTGGATATGTTACAGTTTATTCAGCCAGTCTCCAATTGATGGACATTTGGATTGTTGCCATTCTTTTTCTATTACAAATAATGCTTCAATGAATAGCGTTATGCATACATCTTTGCATATGTTTGCCAGGTATCTTTGAGATAGATTCCTAGAAGTGGGATTTCTGTGTCAAAGGGTAAATGCATATGTAATTTTGCTAGATATTGCCAAATTCCTCTCTATAGGAGCTGTACCATTTTACATTCCCACCTGCAATATGAGAGTGCCTGTTATCTCACAGCCTCACCAATAGAGTATGTTTTTGAACTTTCAGATTTTTGCCACCCTCATAGATGAGACTTGGTATACCATTATAGTTTTAATTTTCATTTATCTTGTTTTAAACAGGGTTGAGTATCTTTTCATATGAGTAACAGCCATTTTAATTTTTCTGTGAATTGTTTCTTCATATATATATATACCCATTTTTCTATAGGGTTCTTGGCCTTTTCTCTATTTTTAGAAAATCTTTATATATTATGAATACTTATTCTTTGCCTAGCTTATAAATTGTAATGTTTTATTCCAAATTTATCATTTGTCTTTTTACTTTGCTTATAGTGTCATTTTTGCCATGAAAAAGTTTGTTTTTATGAAATCAAATTGATCAATCCTTTCGCTTACTGCTTCCAGATTTTGAGTCATAGTTAGGACTATTTTCCCCACTTTTATTAGGTTATAGAGAAATTTACTCAAGTTTTCTTTTTTGGCTTAAATAATTTAATTTTTTATATTTAAATCTTGCTCATTTAGAATTTTTTCTGGTGGATTACATGTATGGTATACAGCATATTTTTTTCATATGGCTATCTAATTGTCTCAATACCAGTTAGTAAAAAGTCCATTTTCCCCTACTGATATGAGATTCTGCATATTTTATTCTAAATTTCTAAATGCTATTGGATTTATTTCTGAATTTCCTATTCTGTTCCATTGGCCTATTTCTCTGTTTATTTACCCATATCAACTGTTTTATTTATAGAAGCTTTATAATCAAGTTCTAACATCCAGTAAAACTGGCCACCTCCACCCCCAACTGCTTTACTTTGTTAGGGTTTTCCTAATTATTCATGTTTGCATATTCTCCCAAAGTAAACTTTATTTTAATCAACTTGTCTAGCTCTAGGGGGAAGAATACTGATCATTTTTTAAATTATTGTGGTTGCATTATGTTTATCAATTAATTCAAAAACTTACATCTTTATGATGTTGAAGCTTCCTAAGAACATGGTATGGGGGAAGCAGATGTGGCTCAAGCAATTGGGCGCCTGCCTCCCATATAGGAGGTCCATCCCGGGTTTGGTTCCCAGTGCCTCCTAAAGAAGACAAGCAAGACAATGAGCTGACTTGAAGGGCTGGCACGGTGAGCTGACACAATGAGGTGACACAATGAGATGTCGCAACGAGGAGACACAACAAGCAGGGAGCAGGTGTGGCTCAAAGCGATTGAGTGCCTCCCTCCCACATGGGAGGTCCCGGGTTCGGCTCCCGTTGCCTCCTAAAATAAGATGCAGAGAGTACACAATGAGCAGACAGCGAGTGCAAACGAGGGGGTGGAAATAAATAAATAAATCTTTTTTTAAAAAAGAACATGGTATGTCTTTCCATTTGTTCAAGTTTACTTTTATGGGTTTTTTAGGAGTGTTCAACAGTTTTCCTCATAAAGGTTTGGGACTTTTCTTGTTACATTTATGCTTATGTATTTTCTTTTTTTTTTTTTTCTCTTATAAATGAGGTCTTTTCTTACGTCTTCTAACTGATTTTGTTCATCTATGAAAGCTATTGATATGTTTGCTTAGGTTTTCGATTGCCTCTTTTGTTTTTCTTAGATACATAATCATGTAATCTGTAAATTCCAAATTTTCCTTTCAATTACGCATCTGATTGCTTTCTCTTGTCTAATAACATTGGCTAATACTTTCAACAGACTATTAAACTGTAGTAGAGGTTATGGGCATCCTTATCTTCTTCCTGACTTTAATGGAAAATACCCTCATGTTTCTCAGTTAAGTAAGATGATGACTTTTGGCCACACATCTCTGGCCAACTAATTTTCAACATGTACTTTAATGCCAAGTACATAAAAGGAGAAAGAATAGTCTTGTCAGTAAACAGTGCTGGGAAAATTGGATAATCACATTCAGAAGAATACAGTTGGTAAAAATGTGTTATCATCAATTGTAACAAATGCAACTTCAGTGCAAGGTGTTGGTGGTGGAGTGGTGTATGGGAATACTGTATTTTATGCATGATTGTTCTGTAAAACCCATAACTTCTCTAATAAAGAAAAAAATGTAGTTGGATACTTACCTCACAGCATATACAAAAATTAACTCAAAACAAGTCAAGGTCCTAAATGTATGAGCTAAAACCATAAAACTCTTAGAAGAAAACGTAGGGGAAAACCTTCATAACCTTGGGTTTGGCAGTGATTTCTTTTCTTTTTTTTTTTTTTTTTTTCTTTTATAAAGGGTATTTATTTGGGGTAGAAGCTTACAATTACCAGGCCATAAAGCCTTAGTTACTTCCCTCACCAAAGTCTGTTGCCACGTGTTGGAGCAAGATGGCTGCCAAGGCCTCAAGGATTTCAGCCTTCCTTTTCCTCTTAAGGCTCTGCGGTCCCACCTTCTTCCAATATCAGCTGTAAGCTGGGATAAGTCTCTTCTCTCTCCCAGGGCTGTTTCTCTTCCGGCTCAGCTGCTCTGCTCTCTCCACAAGGTCAGCTGTAAACTCTCAGGTGAACGGCTTGTCGCTCTTCCTGGGGCCTCTGCCGTGTTTAATGGAGCCTCCTCTCTTTCCTCACGTATCTGCTTCTCTGTGTATTTACTTCCCGGGACTCCAGCATTAAAACTCCTGATTTCTTAGCTATGACACCAAAAGCTCAAGCAACAGAAGAAGCAATAGATAAAATGGACTTTATCAAAATTAAAAATTTTTTGCATCAAAGATAATTATCAAGAAAGTGAAAAGACAGCTTACAGAATGGGAGAGAAAATAGTTGCAAATCATATATCTGATAAAGGTTTAATATCCAGAATATATAAAGAACTGTTAAAACTCAACAGCAAAAAGACAACCCAATTAAAAAATGGGCAAAGGATTTGAATTGACATTTCTCCAAGAATGTATACAAAAGACCTAAAGCACATGAAAAGATGCTCAACATCATTCGTCATCAGGAAAATGCAAGTCAAAACCACAATGAGGGGGAAGCGGGTGTGGCTCAGTGGATAGAGCCCCCGTTTACCATATGGGAGGCCCGGGTTCGCGCCCCGAGGCCTCCTTGTGAGGGCACGCCAGCCTGAGCGGTGCGGTGGGCTGATGCAGCAACCTCACGGCAGGAAGCGGGTGTGGCGCAATGGATAGAGCACCCGTTTACCATATGAGAGGCCCCGGGATCGTTTCCCGGTGCCTCCTGGAGAAGGCGAGCTGGCGCGACGGGCAGGAGTGACGAGCTGATGCAACAAGATGACACAACAAAAGAGACACAAAGAGGAAAGACAATGAGAGACACAACAAACCAGGGAACTGAGGTGGCTCAGGTGATGGATCGCCTCTCTCCCACATGGGAGGTCCTGGGTTTGGTTCCTGGTACCTCCTAAAGAGAAGACAAGCAGACACAGAGAGCACACAGCAAATGGAAAAAGAGAGCAGACAACAAGGGCGGGGGGGGATAAATAAAAAAAACTTTAAAAAAAGCCCAAACATATACTAGTAAAGTCTTGGGGAAAAAAAAAACAACAAAAAACTCAATGAGATGCCACTTCATCCCTACTAGCATGGTTATTGATTAAAAACAACAAAAAATAACAAGTGTTGGCGAGGATGTGGAGAAATTGGAACCCTGGTACATAGTTGGTAGGAATGTAAAATGGTGTAGCCGCTGTGGAAAACAGTTTGGTGGTTCCTCAGAAAGTAAAACATAGAATTTCCATATGACCTGGCAGTCCTACTTTGAGGTATATATCCCCAAAGAATTGAAAACAGGGACTTGAACATATAATTGTACACCAGTGCTCATAGCAGCATTATTCAAAATAGCCAAAAGGCGGAAGCAATCCAAGTGTCCATCAACAGATGAATGGATAAACAAAATGTGGTCTATACATACAACTGACAATCATTCAGCTGTAAAAAGGAATGAAGTTCTGATACATGTTACTACATGGATGAACCTTGAAGACATCATGTTAAGTGAAGTAAAACAGACACAAAAGGACAAATTTCACTTATATAAAATACCTAGAAAATGCAAATTCATAGGGACAGAAAGTAGATTACAGTTTACCAGTGGGTGGGGAGATAATAGGGAGTTATTGCTAAATAGGTATACAGTTTCAGTTTGAGATGATGAAAAAGTTTCAGTAATGGATAATGATGATGGTAGCACAATATTCTGAATGCAGTTAATACCACTGAATTGTACACTTGAAAGTGGTTAAAAGGAAAATTTTTGAGGTGTATATATGTTACCACAAAAAATTTTTTTAAGAGAAGCTGCTGGCTTTTGGGCTAAGATTTTTTTTATTTATTTAATCATGTTAAGGTAGGATACCATACACCATCACTTTCTACAAAAATTTCATACTCTATCATTCCTTCTTCAAGTTTTTTTACTTGAATACTTCTAAAGAGAGAAACATTCTTTTATCAGCTATCTTTTCTTTTTTTTCACTTTATTAACTTTATTTTGTATATTTAACAATTGAAAATATAGACAGTTAAAAACTAAAAAAACAATTGAATAAAAACATACATTTTTCAATTAAATGTACTGGGTACATATAATTTTTTTTGGAATCATACAATATGTTACACAGTATATTTGGTTCATAGTAACGCAGTCATATAGTATTTGATAATATGATCGTATGCTTCACTCAACATAATGTCCTCCAGGTTCATCCATGTTGCCATATGCTTTATGACTTCATTTCTTCTTACAGCTGCATAATATTCCATCGTGTGAATAGACCACAGTTTGTTTATCCATTCATCTGTTGATGGACACCTGGATTGTTTCCAACTTTTTTTTTTTTTTTTTAAAGATTTACTTATTTATTTATTTATCCCCCACTTGCTGCTTGTGCTTGCTGTGTCCATTCACTGTGCGTTTTCTCCGTGTCTGCTTATCTCCCCCTTGCTGTGAGGTCCCGCTGCATCAGCCCACCGCGCCGCGCGGGCTGGCCTGCCCTCACAAGGAGGCCCCGGGAAGCGAACCCAGGGCCTCACACATGGTAAACGGGGACTCTATCGATTGAGCCACACCCACTTCCCTCCAACTTTTCGTAATCGTGAATAATGCCACTGTGAACATTGGTGTGCAGATGTCTGTTCGTGCCACTGCTCTCAGTTCTTCTGGGTATATACCCAGTAGTGGTATTGCCGGGTCACGTGGCAAGCCTATATTCAAGTTCTTTAGGAACTGCCAAACAGTCCTCCACAGTGGCTGTACCATTCTGCATTCCCACCAACAGTGAATAAATGTTCCTATCTCTCCACATCCTCTCCAACACTTGTAGTTCTCTTGTCTTTTTAATAGTGGCTATTCTGATAGGTGTGAAATGATCTCATTGTAGTTTTGATTTACATTTCCCTAATCATTAGTGATGTTGAGCGTTTCTTTATGTGTTTTTTGCTATTTGTATTTCTTCTTCAGACAAATGTCTATTCAAGTTTTTTGCCCATTTTTTAATTGGGTCATTTGTCTTTCTATTGTTGAGTTGTAACTTCTCTTTATGTATCCTGGATAGTAAACCCTTATAGGATATGTGATTTCCAAATATTTTCTCCCATTGAGTAGGCTGCGTTTTCACCCTTTTGACAAAGTCCTGTGAGGTGCAACAGTATTTAATTATGAAGAAGTCCTATTTATCAATTTTTTCTTTTGTTACGCATGCTTTGGGTGTAAGGTTTAAGAGACCTTCACGTACCACAAGTTCTTGTAGATGTTTCCCTACATTTTCTTCTAGTAATTTTATTGGTCCTGGCTTTTATATTTAGGTCTTTGATTCATTTTGAGTTGATTCTTGTATAGGGAGTGAGATAGGGGTCCTCTTTCACTCTTTTGCTTATAGATAACCAGTTGTCCCAGCACCATTTGTTGAAGAGACTATTTTGTCCCATTAAGATGGACTTGGTAGATTTGTCACAAACCAGTTGACTGTATGGATGAGGGTTTATTTCTGGATTCTCAATTCTATTCCAATGATTGATGTATCTGTCTTTATGCCGGTAGCATGCTGTTTTGACCACTGTAGCTCTGTAATATATTTCAGGGTCAGGCAGTGAAATTACTCCCACATCGCTCTTCTTTTTTAGAATGCTTTTAGGTATCTGGGTGCACTTTCCCTTCCAAATGAATTTGGTAATTGCCTTTTCTAATTCTGTAAAGTAAGCTGTTGGGATTTTGATTGATATTGCATTGAATCTATAAATCAGTTTGGGTAAAATTGACATCTTCACGATATTTATTCTTCCAATCCATGAACAAGGAATATCTTTCCATTTGTTTAGGTCTTTCTAAATTTCTTTTAGCATTGTTTTGTACTTTTCTGCATATAGGTCCTGTACTTCTTTGGTTAAATTAATTCCTAGGTGTTTGAGTCTTTTTGTTGCTATTGAAAATGGATTTTCCCCCCAATTTCCTCCTTAGATTGTTCAGTACTAGTGTACACAAACATTACTGATTTTTGCATGTTGATCTTGTATCCTGCTACTTTGCTGAACTTATTAGCTCAAGTAGCTTTCTTGTGGATACTTCAGAATTTTCAAAGTAGAGGATCATGTCATCTGCAAACAGTGAGAGTTTTACTTCCTCTTTTCCTATTTGGATGCCTTTAATTTTTTTTTTCTTGTCTAATTGCCCTAGTTAGAACTTCTAGTGCAATATTGAATAACAATGATGACAGTGGGCATCCCTGTCTTGTTCCCGGTCTTAGAGGGAAAGCTTTCAACCTTTCCCCATTGAGTATGATGTTGGTTGTGGGTTTTTCATACATGCCTTTTATCATTTTGAGGAAATTTTCTTTCTATTCCTATCTTTTTAAGTGTTTTTATTAAAAAAGGATATGGATTTTGTCAATTGAGATTACCATATATTTTTTTTCCCTTCATTTCGTTAATGTGGTGTATTAGGTTAATTGATTTTCTTATGTTGAACCAGCTTTGCATACCAGGAATAAATCCCAATTGGTTGGGATGTATAAGTCTTTTGATATGCTGTTGGATTCGATTTGCAAGTATTTTGTTGAGAATTTTTGCATTCATGTTCATTAGAGAGATTGGCCTGTAATTTTCTTTTCTTGTATCTTTATCTGGCTTTGGTATTTGATGTTGGCTTCTGTATTAGTCAGCCAAAGGAGTGCTAATGTGAAACACCAAAAATGGGTTGGTCTTTATAAAGGGTATTTATTTGGGGTAGAAGTTCACAGTTACCAGGCCATAAAGCATAAGTTTCTTCCCTCACCAAAGTCCGTTGTCACGTGTTGGAGCAAGACAGCTGCCGACGTTTGCCCAGGTTTCAGGCTTCTTGGCTTC
>JAQZBX010112994.1:0-10119 GCA_029593785.1 Cabassous unicinctus | reverse complement strand
TTAGAGAAGAAAACTTTCTATTGTTCCCTGAGTGTCCTATCTGGGAAGCACATAACCTCCCCTCCCTTGAGAGACCTTGCAAAAACATCTCAACCTTGCAGCTGTGTCCCAAGTTATCAGAACCTTGAAGTTGTGCAGACACTAGCTAACCGCCAAGATCCGCTTCTGTGCACCCTGCTTGCTTGCAAACTGCGTCGGCGACCCCCTATAAAAGGGAGCCATTTTAGAACCTCGAGGCTGCAGTTCTCTCCTGCGTGAGGTGTGCTGCAGACGCCCGCGGGCTTAGCTCAATAAAAGTAGCTAAAGTCTTAAAGTCTGAGTATGGTCGATCTCCTGGGTTAGAACATATATACCAAAATTTGTTTATCCATTTATCAGTTGAAAGGAATTTGGGTTGATATTAAATTTTGGCAATAGTGAATAAAGCTACTATGAACATTGGTGTGCATATATCTGTTCATGTCCTTGCTTTCAGTTCTTCTGGGTATATACCCAGCAGTGGGATTGCTGAATCATATGGCAGTCCTATAATTATTTTTCTGGGGAACTGCCAAACTATCTTCCACAATGGCTGCACCTTTCTATATTCCCACTAGCATTTTTTGAGGGATTCCATTCCTCCACATCCTATCCAACACTTGTAGTCAACTGTTTTTTTAATAGCCACCAGTCTAATGGGTGTAAGATGAAATTTCATTGTAATTTTGATTTGCATTTCCCTAATAGCTAGTGTTGTTGACCATCTTTTCATGTGCTTTTTAGCCATTTGTATTTCTTCTTTAAAGAAGTTTCTATTCAAATCACTTAAACATTTTTTAAATGCTTTTTTTGGTCTTTTTATTTTCAAGGTGTAGGATTTTCTTTATATATGCTGGATATTAAGCCTCTATCAGATATATGGTTACCAAATATTTTCTCCCATTGAATAGGCTGCCTTTTTACTTTCTTGACAAACTCCTTTAAGGTGCAAAAGATTTTAATTTTGAGGAGGTCCCGTTTATTTATTTTTTATATAATTGCTCATGCTTTGGGTGTAAAGTTCATGAAACTATTTCCTATTCCAATATCCTTTATATGCTTCCATACATTGTCTTCCAAGGCCTTTATGGACTTGGCATTTATATTTAGATCTTTTCTACCTTTTGAGTTAATTTTAGTATATGATGTGAGATGGTGTTCATCTCTCATTCTTTTGGATGTGGATATCCAGTTCTCCAAGCACCATTTGTTGAAGAGGCCATTCTTTCCCAGTTGAATGGGCTTAGTGACCATGAGCAATATTAATTAACCCTATATGTGAGGATCTATATCAGAACTCCCAATTGGGTTTCATTGTTCAGTATGTCTATCCTTTTTCCAATGCCATGCAGTTTTGACCACTGTAACTTTGTAGTATGTTTTAAAGTCAGATATTGTGATTCCTCTGATTCAGTTTTATTTTTGAATAAGTCTTTGGCTATTCAGGACTTTTTGCCCTTCAAAATAAATTTCATAGTTAGTTTTTCCAATTGTGTGAAAAAATGCTGTGGTGATTTTAATAGTGATAGAAATAAATCTGTAGATCAGTTTGTGTAGGCATAGAAGTTTGGCATTATTTATGAATTCCAAAAATATATATTGGATTGTGCTTGTAAACTGTTCCTTTGGACATGATTAGGTTATGATCTGGGCTTTGATTGGGCCATGTCAGTAGGATGTCAGAGATAAAACTACATGGCAGAACAGAGGAGTTAGTTGCAGTTTTTGATGTTGGAGTTCTGATGCAGTGTTTTAATGCTGGAGCCTGAGGAAGTAAGCATACAGAGGAGCTTCATCATGAGGAAGGAGAGAAGGCCCCAGGAAAAGAGAGGAGTGGTTCACCTGACAGTTAACAGCTGGCCTTGTAGAGAGAGGCAAAGCCTAGAGAGCCTCATAGTCTACAGATGACTTTGTGGAGAAAACAGAAAGGCTGGACCCAGAGAGGAATGGAGCCCCAGAAAGAGAGGAACCCAAGAAGCCTGAACCCTGGCAAACAACAGCAGCTGCCTTGCTCTAAAATGTGGCAACAAACTTTGGTGAATGAAGAAACTTATGCTTTATGGCCTAGTAACGGTAAGCTTCTGTCAAAAATAATACCCTTCATAAAGACCAAAAGATTTCTGGTATTTTGCATCAGCAACACTTTGGCTGACTAATACATTAGGATAAACATCATAATGATATTTAGTCTTCATATCCATGAATAGGGAATATTCTTTCATTTATTTAAGTCTTCTTTGAATTCCTTTAATAGAATTGTATAGTTTTTTACATATAAGTCATTTATATCTTTAGATAAATTTCTTCCTAGGTGTTTGATTCTTTTAGTTGCTATTGTAAATGGGATTTTTTGTGTGTGATTTCCCCCTCAGGTTGCTCATAATTGGAATACAGTGATTTATGCACTTTGATCTTATATGCTGCCACTTTACTGAACAGATTTATAAACTCTAGAGGCTTTGTTGTACATTTCTCAGCATTTTCTATGAATCAGATTATGTCATCTGCAAATAGTGAAATTTTTACATATTCCTTTACAATTTAGATGTCTTCTATATCTTTTTCTTGCCTAGGTACTCAAGCAACTACTTCTGACAGAATGTTAAATAGAAGTGGTCAAAGTGGGTATCCTTGTCTTATTCCTGGTCTTAGAGGGAAAGCTTTTAGAATTTCACCATTGAATATGATGTTAGTTGTGGGTTTTTCATATATATACTTTATTATGTTGAGAAAGCTTCCTTCTATTACTATCTTTTGTAGTGCTTTTTCAAGCAATGTTACTGTATTTTGTTGAATGCTTTTTCTGCCTCTATAGAGATGATCATCTTTTCCTAATCTTTTGATCTCTGTGTGGTATATTACATTGATTTATTTTATGTTGAAACATCCTTGCATGGTTATGGTGTATAATTCACTTGATATGTTGTTGAATATGGTTAGCAAGTATTTTGTTGAGGGTTTTGCCATCTAGGTCCATTAGAGAGACTGGTCTCTAGTTTTCCTTTTTGTGGCATCTTTGTACAGTTTTGGTATTAAGGTGATTTTGGCATCATAGAATGATTTAGGCAATGTTCCCTCCACTTTTATTTTTTGGAAGAGTTTAAGTGGGATTGGTGTTAGTTCTTCTGGATTGTTTGGTAGAATTCACCCCCAAACCTGTCCAGCTCTGGGCTCTTCTTAGTTGGGAAGCTTTTGATGACTAATTCTGTCTTGTTACTTGTGATTGGTCTGTTGAGTTCATCAGTTGCTGCTTTTGACAATGTAGGATTCTTGTGTGTTTCTAGAAATTTGTCCATTTCCTCTAAATTATCCATCTTGTTGGCATACAATTTTTCAAAATATCCTCTTATATTACTCTTTATTTCTGTGGGGTCAGTGGTATTATCCCCTTCCTCATTTCTTACTTATGTATTTGCATCTTCTCTCTTTTTTGTTTGTTATTCTAGCTAACGGTTTGTCAATTTTATTAATCTTCATTAAGAACCAGCTTTTGGCTTTGTTTATTTTTTCTAGTACTTTCTTTTTTCAATTTCATTTACTTCTGCTCTAATCTTTGTCATTTCTTTCTCTATATGTCAATTAGGTCAAGGTTCTCTAATTTATTATTTAAAGTCTATGTTTTTCAATGATTCTCTGTCAAGATGTTCAGTCTAATGGTGATAATGGCGTATTAAAGGCCACACTATATTTGTAGAGGCATCTATTTCTCCACTTAGTTTTTCCAGTGTTTGCTTGTATATTTTGAGACACACTGGTTAGGTCCATAAATGTTTATGATTGTTCTTTCTTCTTGGAAGATTACACTTTATATTAATATATAGTGTTCTTCTTTTTCTCTTACAATACTTTTGCATTTAAAGTCTATTTTGCCTGATATTAGAATAGTTACTCCTGCCTTTTTTGGTTATTATTTGCTTGTAAAATTACTTGCCAACCATCACTTTCAGCCTTCTTGCATCATGGGTTTAAGGTCAGTTTCTTGTAGACAGCATACAGATGGGTCATATGTCCTTATCCATTCTGCCAATCTGTGCCTCTTGACTGGTGAATATAATCCATTAACATTCAGTGTTATTACTGTCAATGGATTACTTAAATTCACCATATTTTCTTTAGGTTTATGTGTTTTATATGTTGTTTTTAGTTCTCTTTATATCTTTTTAGTTGTTCTTACACTCTCTTACAACTTTCTCTCTCCTGTTATTTTCTTTCCTCCTGTAAAACTCCCTTTAGTATTTCTTGTAGTGAAAGTTTCTTATAGGCATATTCTCTTAATTTCTTTTTATCTTTGAATATTTTGAACTCTCCCTCATTTTTGAATGCCAGCTTTGCTGGAGAGAAAATTCTTGGTTGTAAGTTTTTTTTTTTGCTTTTAGCACCTTAACTATATCATACCATTGCTTTCCTGCCTCCATGGTTTCAGATAAAAAATCAGCACTTAATCTTATTTAGCTTCCCTTGTACATGATGATTCTCTTTTCTCTCTCTTTTTTCAGTATTCTTTCTTTGTCTTGAGCATTGGACAATTTGACAAGTATGTGTCTTGGAGTAGGATTCTTAGGATTTATACTGTTTGGGGTGTGATGCACTTCCTGGACTTGTATGCTTACATCCCTCAATAAGTTTGGGACATTTTCAGCCATTATTTCTTCTAACACTCCTTCTGTCCCTTTTCCTTTCTCTTCTTTTATTATGGCTTGTAATTTTTTTATCGGTGTCTAGGCATCTGTTTATCTTGGGTTTATTCATTTGATTATCTAATCTCTAATGGGTTTATTCAATTGATTAGCTATTCTCTCTATTTTGTGGTTTTATTTTGTTGTTGTGTTTCTGTGGGTGGTAAGCTTTCACTTTGGCACATCAGTCCTCTTATCCAATTTCCTTGTTGTTGTCTATGTTCCCTTGGGTAAAAAATAGGATCAGAGAAAAAGAAAGAGATAGGAAGAGAAAAAGAATAATAGTAAAAGGTAGGAGAGGAGCCATACAAGAGCTAGGAAACTGAAAAGTTAACACGAGTAAGAAATACACAGGAATAAGATTAGAAAAGTGGAGTAGAAACAATGAAACAAGAAACAGATTAGATAGAAATATATAGAGTGAATTAGAATGCCCAGAATGGTGAGAAGAGGGGGAAAAAAGAAAAGGGAGAAGAAAAAAATGTAAAAAAGAAAGAAAACAGAGAAGAAAGGAGAAAAAGAGATATATGAAAAGAAGAAAAACTGGTGACCAAACAGAGGTGGAATGAGTGAATAACAACAGAGACAAAAGATATAAATTGAAGAAGAGAAAAATAATAGTGTAGGTAGAGAAAATCATAAAAGAAAAAAAGAGTAAAAAAAAAAAAACAGAAAAAAGGGAAGGGGAAACACTACAAACAAGAAACAAGACAGAAGCTACTCAAGTGAAAAAATAGGGAGAAAGAAGAAAAAATTTTTAAAAAAACTAAAAATAAACCCAGAAGGATCTCCTAGACCCATAAGGATCTCCCCAGGCTGTTTGTGTTCATCAATCAATCACCCTGCAACCTGTGTTCTGCAGGTTTTGAACTGGGTTTTAGTGATTAAAATAAGGAAAAATTTTAAAAAAGATATTAAAAAGAAGAGATGCAAGAAAAACGAATACAAAGAGATATCTATATGTTCCTTGTCTTAAAGTTTCAGCCTAACCCAGTGGATCACTTCTCAAAGAAGAGCCAGGAATTGAACAAGGGACTTCATATATGCTAGGCAGTAATGCTTCCACTGAGCTAATCTGTCTCCTTACATTAGTTAGCCTTTTAGAAGGCTATCCACCTCTTTACCCTTTTGTAGTAGCTTAGATTCCCTGTGGTCTGCTGGACTCCTGTTGATCAGCTGCCTGTCTCTACCTCATTTCTGATATAATTCCTCTCTTTACCTAGATGGCTGGTCATGGCAGCCTGCCTGAGGAGATTTCCCTCCCCAATCTTTATCAAGTTGGGGTCTCTTCTGATATACAAGGGAGGACCAATTGCCTAAACTCACTGCAAAGAAACCAGTCTCCACCCTCCCAGACATCTCTTCCTCCCAGGGAATCTGCCATCACACTTTGTTTGGAGCAGGTAGTGATTGGCTCTACCTAGGCTATCAGCCCTGAGCTGGTGGTATATACATCCAGCCACTGGGACAAGCAACTGATGATTTCCCCCTGGCTTCCCTATCTGGCAAGAACACTGATAAATGACTTAGAGCACCTTCCCATTCTATATATATCCAGAAAAGCTGGCAGGGAAGAAGATGCATGCTCTGCTCTCAGTTAGGTAAAATTCACAGGTTTACCCTCATTTAACGTCATGGGGTGGGGGACTGGAGCCCTTCTCAGTGACCAGGAGATTTAATACCTCAAATCTTCATCCCTCTGTCCCTCACTCTTCTAAGAGTTGTGAAGAAGTGTTCTGGTCTGCTTTACCCAAAATCAGGTCCTCAAGGCAGCCTCTGCTCTTTCTCTGTTGTTTTAGTGAGAACTGAGCCTTGTCTGCCTAAACTGTTGGTCCTGTTCCCACAATCCTCCACATATGCATTATTTGCATCTCAGAGGGAGAAGAGCAGGGAAAGGGAGCAGAGGAAGTGTTGGAGTAAATGATAGCTGAAAACTTCCCAATCCTATAGAGGGGCATGGACATACTTTAATACACCATTATCACCAAAAGACAGAACAACTTGACAGAGAATCAACAAAGAAATAAAGACTTTTAATAATACATTAGAGGACTTGTACCTAATGGACATATACAGAACACTACTAACAAATACAGTGGGATATACATTCTTCTCAAGTGCACATGGATCATTCTCCAAGATAGACCACATGCTATGCCACAGAACAACTCTCAATGAATTCAGAAAGATTTAAGCTATATAAACTAATTATTCTGGCCACAATAGAATGAAGCTGGAAATCAGTAAGAGGCAGATAAACAGATTAGACACAAAGATATGTAAGTAAAGATACACACTCTTAGACAGACAATGGGTCAAGGAGGAAACCTCCAAAGAAATCAATAACTATCTTGAAACAAAGGAAAATGACAACACAGCATATCAAGACCTATGTGATGCAGCAAAAGCTGTACTGAGAGGGAAATACATAGCCATAAATGTCTATATTAAAAAAGAAGAAACAGCTAAAATCAAAGACCTAACTGCCCACCTGGAGGACATAGAAAATGAACAACAAACTAACCCAAAAGGAAGTAGAAAGAAAGAAATAAAGATTAGAGCAGAACTAAATGATATTACGCTTTAATGCCTGTCATTTACACAGCACTCTTCCAAGGTTATATCTTAATTTTGCATTTATATTTCTGTTGTCTTTTAAGAAATCACAAAAAGCTGTAAAATTTCACATTCTTAGAATTTCAATGTGTGACTTTGAGATCCTACTGAGGTGTGCGTAAGCATTACATCTGGGATGACCTCCCGACTCTCTTTGAAGTCTCTTAGCCACGTGAACTCATTTCTCTTTACCTTTTCCCCCTTTTATTCAAAGACTTTTCCCAATCGTGTTGCCAGTTGGCACTTGGTATTAATCCCTCATTGCTAGGGAGACTCATCCCCAGGAGTCATGTCCCACATTGGGGGGAAGGTAATGCATTCATATGCTGAGCTTGGCTTAGAGAGAGGACACATTTGAGCAACAAGGAGGCTCTCAGGTGGCAACACTTAGGCACCCCATAACAGTAGGCTAAGTTTCAATTACAAGAGAAAATACTCATAAGACTAGTCCTCAATAACAAGAACCCATCAGTGGGCCATGCTCTTTTGCCAGACACTGCCTCTGCACTCAGGGGACTGTTGCTTCTCCCTTGGGTAATATGGCAGAGCTCTCCAGGCTGGGAATTCAGATTCCTTCATTTATTGAGTAACTGTCTAGCCACCATGACCATGCCCCATCCATTGATCATTTGAACAATTTTATATATCTTTCATGTATATTCAGATGAACTTACTCCCATGAATCCCCCATCCCAAACAACCCCCACCAGTGATCCTCTGCAGCCCCCATTGTAACCCTTCTGTGATCTAAACCTTCTTGAACATGAAGCCCATATAATAATGAAATACAATTAATAGGAAAAAGAAATAATAATGATAAGCTTAAATGCAAGAGATAAGCACAAGGAAACTCAGTAAAAAAAAGAAACTAAGCTAAAAATAAAATATAATTAGCGGTTTGGGACATTCAAAAAATGGGAAAAATACAAAAAAACACACTTTTTAAAAAACTTTTTCTTTTTTTCCTTTTATCACTCTATTATTGGATGTCCAGTATACCGTGACACCTTCCCCCTCTCATTCCCCAGTGTCTCCCAAATTTTGATTTAATTTTCAAAGAAATTTTAGGTCACAGCAAAGTCACACATGGAATATTAGAGACTTCCACATACCCAATCTCCCTCCCCTTACACACCCCATATTAAAACCTGTTTTTTTTAATGGATGCTAGCTTTGTTATAACTGTTTTACAGATAGTAAAATATAGCAACTGAACATTGTCAATGGTTTACAGTATAGTTTACAATTTAGACTGTACAGCTTAATAATTTTTGATGATATTTACCATGTCCTATGACTATTACTGTAAGTTAATGAAGACTATTTCCCATGACCATTAAACACCCGATTTCAACTTTTCTGTTCCTTCCTCCCCACTGCCCTGGGGCATATGACACTCCCCTGTCTTGGCTCATGGGATGACAAGATTCATAATTACATGCCCTGGATATTCTAACCTGCCCTTCCTAATCTACCCATCTGTTAACCCTGCACCAACAAACCCAGTAAAATCTCTACCCACCTGTCCTGTCCTTCAATATGTAACTATACTCTAACAATTTACCAAAGATTATATCCATATGGGTGATGGCTCGCAACCTACCCTTCTCTCTCTCTCCATTGTTAACCTATCTTTCAGTCAGTGGTTCTCAGAAACTGTTAACTTTCCTCAATTAAAATCAATGAAATCATAAACTGTTCATCCTTCAATGCCTGGCTTGCTTCACTCTGCATAAGTCTTCAAGATTCATCCATGTTATTCCATGTGTTAGCACTTAATTCCTTCTAACAGCTGAGTAATATTCCATTGTATGTATGTACCACAGTTTGCTTATCCATTCATCTGTTGATGCGCACCGGGGCTGATTCCAACTTTTGGCAATTGTGAACAATGCCGCTATGAACATTGGTGTGCATATGTATGTTTGTGTCTTTGATTTCAATTATTCTGGGTATATACCCAGTAGTGAAATTGCTGAATCTTATGGAAGATCTATTCTTAGTTTTCTGAAGAATCACCAAACTGTCCTCCACAGTGGCTGGACCATTCCACAATCCCACCAGCAGTGAATGAGTGTTCCTATCCCTCCACATCCTCTCCAACACTTATATTCTGCTCTTTTCTTAATAGCTGCCATTCTGATGGGTGTAAGATGGTATTTCATTGTGGTTTTGATTTGCATTTCCCTAATAGCAAGCTGATGTCAAGCATTTTTTCATGTGCTTTTTAGCCATTTGCATTTCTTCCTTGGAGAAGTGTTTTTCAGGTCACTTACCCCTTTTTTAAATGATTTGTTTGTCTTTTTATTTTTGAGGTGTAGGATTTCTTTATATATGCAGGATATTAGGCTCCTATCAGATATATGATTGCCAAATATTTTCTCCCATTGGGTATGCTGCCTTTTTATTTTCTTAATAATATCCTTTGAGGTGCAGAAGTTTTTAATTTTGATGAGATCCCATTTATCTATTTTTCCTCTTGCTGCTCATGCTTTGGCTGTGAAGTTCATGAAACCATTTTTTATTACAAGGTCCTGTAGATGCTTCCCTACATTCTCTTCCAAGGTCTTTATGGTTTTGGCTCTTATATTTAGATCTTTGATGCATCTGGAGTTGATTTTTGTATAAGATGTGAGGTGGTATTCTTCTCCCATTCTTTTGGATATGGATATCCAGTTCTCCAAGCACCATTTGTTAAAGAGGCCATTCTCTCCCAACTGAGTGGTCTTCGTGGCCTTGTCAAATATCAGATGACGGTATATGCGAGGATCTATATCAGAACTCTCAATTCAGTTCCATTGCTCAGTAG
>JAQZBX010112993.1:0-10125 GCA_029593785.1 Cabassous unicinctus | reverse complement strand
CCTCCAGGTTCATCCATGTTGTCATATGTGAAAAGTATTTTTTTTTAAAAAATCAGAAAAAAGCTAAAATGAGTATATTTTGGTTTGGCCTTTCCCTTCCCACAATATACCCTGACCTGAAAACTATTCTCTAGCTCTTGGTGAAATTAAATGCCTTCATGCCTTCCATTCTTTGAGTAAGTCTTTAAAGAATTTGATTTGTCTTTTTTCTTTTTCTATTGAAAGCAAATGTTAGATCCCTTCATCTGGGTGGGTTTATCACTAAAAGTAAAGCTATTTCATTACTAGTATTATAGGATTGCTGAATACATTATTGCCTGAAGGAATCTTTTGCTTTGCCTGTTACCGTTAACTTTCTAAGTTTGTCAAAGTAGGATTTTTTAGAAATTTCAGATGACTGATCATTTTTTTTTTTAAATTTCAGATGACTGACCCAGTCACGTTAAATGTAGGTGGACACTTGTACACAACGTCTCTCACCACATTGACTCGTTATCCGGATTCCATGCTTGGAGCTATGTTTGGGGGGGACTTCCCCACAGCTCGAGACCCTCAAGGCAATTACTTCATTGATCGAGATGGACCTCTTTTCCGATATGTCCTCAACTTCTTAAGAACTTCAGAGTTGACTTTACCTTTGGATTTTAAGGAATTTGATCTGCTTCGGAAAGAAGCAGATTTTTACCAGATTGAGCCCTTGATTCAGTGTCTCAATGACCCTAAGCCTTTGTATCCTATGGATACTTTTGAAGAAGTTGTGGAGTTATCTAGTACTCGGAAGCTTTCTAAGTACTCCAATCCAGTGGCTGTCATCATAACCCAATTAACCATCACCACCAAGGTCCACTCCTTGCTAGAAGGCATCTCAAACTATTTTACCAAGTGGAATAAGCACATGATGGACACCAGAGACTGCCAGGTTTCCTTTACTTTTGGACCCTGTGATTATCACCAGGAAGTTTCTCTCCGGGTCCACCTGATGGAATATATTACAAAGCAAGGTTTCACGATCCGCAACACCCGAGTGCATCACATGAGTGAGAGGGCCAATGAGAACACAGTGGAGCACAATTGGACTTTCTGTAGACTGGCCCGTAAGACAGATGACTGATCTTCAACCTGGGGAGAAGTGTCTGGAAACTGACTTTCCAGAAGATGAAAGAGACTGATTTTTTTTTTTAAATCACAGTGGTTTTTTTTTTTGTTTGTTTGTTTTGTTTTTTAATATTTGTATTTATTTGAAAGTGTTGAGGACCAGGAAGGAAGTTTTGCACTTTAGCAGACTCCTTCATGTTTTGTTTCCTTTACCCTGAGTATGCATGTGCCTGTTCAGAGTCTCCAGATACCTTTTTTATAAAAAGAAGTCTGAAAATCATTATGGTATATAATCTACCCTTTAACAGAGCTTTTTTTATTACAGTGCTAAAATGATTTCTGATTAAATGGTCCCTAACTCAACTAGAAGGCTAAAAATGCAGGACTGAAAGAATAAGCAGAGTTCTCATGATGCCTTTGAGGAAAATTAAAACATCATGTAGTGTGACCTAGTTTCCAAACCAATAAGCAGTATTGTAATATTAAAGGAATACTGTTCCAATCATTTAAAAGTACTTATTAAGTACTGCTTTTTACAGTTATGACAACTGTTTCTTTCTATGCATATAAATCAAGCAACCAAATATCTGTAGCCATGGAAATGTCTGACTAGAAATATTTATATTGGATTCTGAATGAAAAATGTCCCTGTGGTTGAACTCTTACTTTTTAGTGCCTGGTGCAGTATAATTCCCAAGTGTACTGTCTACCAGAAAAAAAGCTAATAAAAAGTGAAATGTGAAAATTAAGTTTGTATTTATTATTATTACTCAAGTGGAAAATCATTCTTCTCATCTAAAATATTCATTGTTTGTTTTCTATTCCAATATAGCACATTTGTATTTGATTTGAGAGGACTTAATGGAACCTTAGGTTGTACTTTATAAGAACTCTATTGTGTCATTGAAGCAGGAAGGATGGGATTATTAATACTGTCTAAAAGACTATGTCTTTGAACAATGAACATACAATTTGGCAAATTTTTTTCAGGTAGGATTTATGTTGAGTATTACAGATTTTTCTTCAATAAGCCACCAATTGTCATAGCTCTGAAGATGACCCTGATTCCAGTTTTGTACTAATAAGCACAGGAACAAATGTACTCTTAAGCCATTTTACTGTAGTATATTTTGTTGATCCATACATGTTTTGTCTTATTGGAGTTAAGTTTCTGAGCAGAAGAAATAAACTGCAATGAAGGAAGTTTCTGGAATAGTTTAAGAAATATGTAGTTTTATTACCAAATATATATACACTTTTATTCACCATAGGCTTAATTTACATAGATCATTTGATGCTATATCTTGAAAGTTACTCACAGGAAGGAATCTTCCTAGTTTGCTGGAACATCTTATAAAAGGAAGTCATGTTAAATCATGTTAATTTCTTCCCTTATTTTCTAAGGTAAGAGTGAAGCTCTGAGGCTCTGTGCTTTAGGGCAAGTCATTCCTTTTCTCTTTCTTCTCTCTGAGAAGATCCTGGAATTCTTTCTCTGCAAGGTGGTTGAGAACTCTTATCTATGTCCTTTTTGGCTCATGTCTATCTGAAATTTTCTTTTAAAATTTGGTACATAACCAACATCTAGAAACCTATAACAGTCCAATTTTCACCATCTTCAAATTAAAATCCTTAATGTTAACATGTTACTGGGTTTCAGTAAATCAATGTTCTAGTACAAGGCTATCCTTTTAGAAAATTGTTTCCTTCAAATCGATTGGTGGCTATCTGGAAAAAAAAAAAAAAGCGCCAATCAGTTCTCTGTTGTTGAGTTAGCTGAGGTGAATGTGAAGTAAAATGATTTGGGCAGAAAACAGGTATGGAAAGGAGAATAATACTAGTTGTTAATGTTTTTTTAAAGCTAAAAACCAACGAGGTCTTGTCCTTGCCCAGTTTATTGGAGATAAGTTTGTTTTTGGTAAGTTTTCTCAGATTTACTCATTTATTAACAACTAAATGATTGCTTATAAGTAAATTTAGAAAAGCAGCCAGCTAAGATTTTCTTTTTTGCAATTTAATTTGTTCAGTGGCATTTAATTTTGAGTGTTTTATCTGCTTGGTCCATTGAAGATGATGCAAAAAATGTAACTTGACTATTTGGACAATTTGAGCAATTATATGTTTTTATGATATTTTAAATCATTTCACTGTAGCAGAATTGATGTTTAAAAAAATGTATATTTAGTTGCATTCCTCTGACTCTTATTTAGATTGCACCAAATATAGGCACTTTTGGAGGAAGATTGTGTATGTATATGTGTGTGTCCTTTTAAACCCTAAGATAAATGTGTGCTAAAGACACAGAAGATAACTAATGAATCTATTTGCTTTTGCTAGATCTAAAGCCAAAATCTAGTACTTAACAAAATAGATATTAGAAATGGATAGAGGTACTGTTTTTTTGTGTGTTTTTTTAAACTTTATTTTTAAAGAAGTTTTTAGATTACAGAAAAGTTACACTGAAAATATTTGGGATTCTCATATACCCAACCTATTCCCCCTCCCGCATTTCCCCCCCTTAATAACATCTTACATTAGTGTGGTACATTTGTTACAATTGATGAACAAATACTGAAGCATTGCTACTAACCATGGTCTATAGTTTACATTATGGTTTACACTTTCACTGTATAATTTTATAGGATTTGACAAAATGTATAATGGCCTGTATCCGTCATCGCAATATCATGCAGAACAATTCCAATGCCCTAAAAATGTCCTGTGTTCCACCTATTCTTCCCTCCCCCACCCTTCAGAACCTCAATAACCACTATCTTTATATCAATGTTACAAGTTCTTCCGTTACTACAATAATGATAAGTCTGCTTTGGTCCATGGTTGCATTCCCCCTTATGTTTGCTCATTCCTGTCTTGAGGATTTGGGGATGGTGATGTCTGTTCTGCTTCAGATTGAGAGGGGGCCTAGATCTTATGGGGCAGATGGATGGAACTGTTTTCCTTGCATTTGTAGATACTGTTTGCTCTTTGGGCTAGGGATTGTCCATCATCATCATTTTGTTAGTTGTCCTGGGCAAGTCGGATGCACTGGAGAGTAGGTGTTGGCTGCAACTCTGCTGAGATTGAGAGCTCGGCCAGAATATGAGAGACCAAAGATTTAAGTCTCTGGGACATATATTTAATGGGTATAGTGCTAATTATAGGTTCAAATAAAAGGGGTAGAAGAATCATGTGTAGGGAAATTAAAAATGAGCCTAACTCTGTTACAGTAGGGAAATAGGTTATCATATATTCCAAGTAAGGCCCATCAATGGCGTGCTGATTACACGGGGTTGTGTGCCTTGCCTGTAGTGTCCACAGATGTCTCCAGAGCCCTCAGGAGCACCCCAGTTTGAGGCTTTGTTTACTGTGGCAATTAATGAGATAAGTGTAACCTCTGGAATTACCTCCCGACTCACTTTGAAATCTCTTAGCCATAAAAACTCTTTTGTATTTATTTTTTTCCCCTTTTGGTCAAAATCTTTTTCCAAATGCATTGCTGGTTGTCACTTGGTATTAATCTCTCAGTGCCAGGAAGGCTCATTTCCCGTCCCTCGTCAGGGGTGTGGGGTGGGGAGGAGGTAGCAAGTTTATTTGCTGGGTTTGGCTTAGAGAGAGGCCACATTTGAGTAACTAGGAGGTTTTCAGGAGGTAACTCTTAAGAGGTAATGTTTTTATTGTGGGAAATTTCAAACTTATTCAAAAGTAAATAGTGTAATGAACAACCATATACCCATTGACCAACTTTGAATAATTATTCATTTCCTTTTCTCCTCCCACTGGATTATTTTGAAGTGAATCGTAAATATTATGTCATTTCATCTTTAGAGACATGTGTCAGAATGTGTCTCTAAACGATTCTGTGAAAAAACAACACATACATAATATAATTTTAAAATATAATTTTATTTATCTGCCATAGTACCATTATCACATAATGGTGCTGTTTGCTTCTTGAATGTTGTTGGTTATTTCACAGCTTGGATCTCCCACTTTGTACTAGTGGTCTTATATATTTCTCATAGGCAGGGTTCCCCTGTTAGTAGAAAATAATGCATTATTAAGATAGAGTATTTCTGCCAGAACTAATGACTTATTTTCAAATTAAGTCTTTGGCTTCAAAAAAAGTAATATTACATAAGATCCTTAATTTTTAAAATTATTTTTTAAATTCATTTTGTGTGACCATATGGAGAAACATTTTTTCCAAAGGCCATCCTTCCTTCTCTCATGCAGATTTTAAATTGTGGGTGTAGGTGGCCAATTAAAAAAAGACAGACAAAAAAACCACACAGATTATCACTTGCTTTTGGAATTTAATATAAATAAAAGGCTTGACTCTGAGGCATTTTGAAAGTGAACATTAACTACAAAGCAAGGAACCCAAAAGGTGGAATCAGGTAAGCTGTATTCTAGTTCAGAGTAGGTTATCCTCATTGTTCTCTAATGTAGTATTTTGATTCTTTCCTTTACAGCTATAGCCTCATCTTTTATAATAATTATTGTTTATTTTTTATCTGTCTATTCTAGTAAAACTGTAAGCTTCTTGAAGACAGTCTGTGTCTTTCTTGTTCTCACTCATTTGTATTCTCAGTACCTAGAACAGTTTCTGGCACATAGTATGTGCTTGATATATATTTGTTGAATGAGTGAATGAATCAATAGGTGTCTTTAGCACATCTAGATACTACTTGGACCAATGTATACAATAGAATAATGGGGGGGTTCTTGTTTTGAAAGTATCCTTCACTGCTTGCATCTTTTGGGAATCACTTAGACATGAGTTAATGTGGGGACAGGGGGTGGGAGGGTGGGGGAAGCAGGAAGAGCCTTTTGCAGTTCAATTTTGAGAAGATGACTTGAAGTAGCATGTAGATTAGGAAAAAAGCCAAAACGCAGACACCAGGGTTAGAGTAAACCAAGAGAGCATCATCCTGGCTAAGAATAAAGCTCAATAATAACCCTGCCCAGACAGAAGAGAGACTCTACTATGATTCTAAGACATTTCATTTAGCATAGCACTTTTCTTTTGGTAGAAATATGTCAGTGAATTATATTCCCATTTGTACTTTGTGTCTACATTTCACTATGGCTGCTATTTTAATTTATTTGAAATACTTGTAGCCTACCTTTTTCTACTAGTGCAGATATGGAAAAATATCTCAATACAGGCTCAAAATTATCTACAGCAGCTTAAAAAATATACTTTTTTTTTTTTTTTAAGGCAGTACCAGGGATTGAACCCAGGGCCTCATACATGGGAAGCATGTGCTCAACCACTGAACTACATCTACTCCCTAATGAGAGTTGTTTTTTTTTCATTTGTTTGTTTTGTTTTTAGGAGGTACCGGGGATCAAATCTGGGACCTCATATAAGGGAATTAGGCACTCCCCAAAAATATGCTTTTAAGAGTGCTATTTTGGTGGTCTCTGAAGGAGCTAGAAATGTTTTGTAAGATCATGTGGCTGTATATTAGCAGTCAACCAAGTGTCATTTTAACTAACTGGAAACAGTACTCCAAGGTCATTTGTAATCTCACATCCTACATTGCTGTGTATGAAAGTGCCACATTGCTGTACCTGTCACGGTTTTAGCAAGGTAATGCAAGCTAGAATGGTGAGAGTTTGCATCCTTGTGGATGCAGCTGGTTCCTTTGTCTCACTGTGTAGGTCATAAAACCATGTTTATTTATTAGATAAACATGGAGTGTCTACTCCATCCTAGATCCTGGAATTAGGAAGTGAAGACTCCATCCTTGTTCACAATCAAGTGGAAAGAGATAGAGAAAAGTGAATGGGAGGAAGTGCATTGTTTTTACGAATCTATTGATGCTGCGGGTCTGTTGTGCTCATTTAAGTCTGCTCTCATACTGGATCCAGATTAAATTATTTTACAATAAAAATAAAAAATGAAGCAAAAAGCCAAAAAGTCCTCCTTCTTCTGTAGTGAAGATCAGAATTGGAATGTTTCCTTGGGTTGCCAGTAAATTTCAGGTTTGAGCTGTGTATTTCAGTGCTTGCTGACAGGTGTTACAGCAGGTGGGCTCTTGCCTGGAGCACCAAAGGGCATACCTTTATCTTCACACCACGGGGACAAATCTGGGATGGGAGGACTGCTGTATTTTTATGCCAAGATATACATATTAGGAAGCAGAGAGATCTAATTAGCGATCTCATTAGAAAGTAGGTAAACACTAGAAAGATCTTGTATTAAGGAGTAAGTGTATCAAGCTTTCTTCAGGTAATTTATTTATATTTCTTTGTTAAGTTAAAAGAATGACTTCCTGGGGATGGGGAATGACCACAACGGATTGGCCTTCTATCTGACAACCATCTCGAGGATAACTAAATTAAGCTATACAGTATGACAGGATGCAAATTGTTCAGAGCAAGTCTAACACCATGCTAAGTGTGAATGAAAGCTTGAGTGTTGCCAGTTTGATGAGGTGTTAAGACACCTTTTCTGAAATTTGACTGAAGAGGTGAAAAAGTAAATTTTACCATCTGAATAACATTCGTATTCTAGAGCTTAACCTATTGTGTATCCATAGACTTTGTTTTGATCATGTGTAGCAATCTGTTATTAAATATTGTTTTCCCAAATTCTAAATACAGGGTTTATTTCTTCGCTCCAGTTAATATACTTATTGACATTTGTGAATTTTTCCACTGAGGCTCACAGCCGAGAGCCTGGGACTCTGGCTGTTAGGATTTTATGAGCTCCGCCCGCCCCACTCTCTTCTGGCCGTTTGTGACATAGAGTACTGGTCTTTTCTCCTAGGACAGCTGAAGAACTTTTCTCCATAACCCTTGTAATTGTCATTTATATGGCTTTCTGGGCTGCTGATGGCAATGGCAGGGCAGCAACCTTTGTTACTGGGGTTGCTTAGAGTGAAAATGGGGGAGGCATCTCTAGTAGGCAGTCAGCTGTGAGAGAGACCCCTCCTCCCCCAAGCTTCCTATTACCTCTGAACACTCACTTTTATCCACACAGAACTGTGTTAAAAGGCTGAAAATGAGATGGTTAAATCACCGCAGTGATTTATCATCTTATTTTTGTTACTTAAAAGCCAATTTGCCAGTATGTACGGCATGCCCTTGGGTATGTCAAACTTTATTTAGAGCTTGGGGCTTCCTCCTCATTCCCTAGACCAATCAGCATTTTGCTGATTACACTTCATGGTCATGCTCCATGTCCTGGTTTCTTGTATATGTTCTCTAAAATATATTTTAAACAGACATGCTATACCAAGTGATTTCCAGGCTAATGGAAATCAATGAAAATGGGAAAACATGGAGGTGTATTCATTGCTTGTTCTCTGCTGTCTTACATAATTTATAATGCATTGCACTCAGCTACCTGAGTATTGGTTGGTGACTTCTGAACCCATTCGAACAGACGTTCATAGACATTTCCATCATAGCAGCCAAGTGCTGAATTTAAATTCTTGTCGGTGAAGTCAAAAGCATCAGTTAATAAGATGGCATCCTTCCTGAGAGAGGAAACAAGATTTTGTGAGTATTTTAGATTGCTCTTATAAATCTGATTAATCTATGATGGTGAATAACACCACCTAATTGGAGGTTGCATCATTGTTTGCTTTTTAAACAACTCAAGCTTTATTTATTTATTTTTTTTAAAGATTTATTTATTCTATTTATTTATCCCCCCCTTGCTGCTTGTGCCGCTGTGTCCACTCGCCACGCGTCCTCTCTGTGTCTGCTTATCTCCCCCTCGCTGTGAGGTCCTGCCGAATCAGCCCACCGCGCCGGTGCGAGCCTGCCTGCCCTCACAAGGAGGCGCCGGGAAGCGAACCCGGGGCCTCTCATATGGTAAACGGGGGCTCTATCCACTGAGCCACACCCGCTTCCCTCAAGCTTTATTTTTAATTTATCAGTTATATATGCATAATATAAAGGGTCAACTAGTTTTCTAAGGCTTGGTGTTATAAAAACAGCATATCCCTGGTCTCTCACTCCCCTTTCCCTCTAAATATCTTGTTTGCACTTGATTGTTGAGTTTTAGATATTATCTACTGACTCTTCATTAAAAACAAATAAGGATTTTTCTTTTAGCACCCCTCCTCAGCCTTACCTGACCTCAGCCTTCCCCCATCTCCCAATAGCCCTCCTGCCCACCAGTGTAGTTAGAATTTTGGCTAGACCGGTATTCAGTGCTTACACTATTGTGACTGTATGTGTCCTCTTCACAGCTGGGCCCTGTCCCCACCACACATCTTTTGTTCCAGTGATCTACCTCCATCCAGGATCACTTTCTCCCTCTGATACTCCGCCTATTATAATTCTTAGTGATTTCATCACTTATGTAGATGTTCCTTCTAGAACTTGGCCTCTCAGTTCCTTGACTCTTCTCCATTGATATTGCCCTGTACTCTCCCTCCATCACTCACACCTTAGGTCTTGTCATCCATATCCACAATTTCGCCATGATCTTAGCTGTGCTCTTTTTACCGCCTCCGGTTTTTCTAGCTTACTCCCTCTAGTATTCTGACTTCTGTAATTCTCTTTTTTCCCCTTCAAACAACAAAATGTGTTTTATTTTAACCTATCGAATGAAATATTTTTAAAAAATTGTTTAGATGCTTCCCTACCCTTTTTATTATTATTTTTTAGCAAAGGATGTGATATAAAACATCACATGTGATTGTTTACACTCTTCCCTCACCCTCATTTCACAAAGCATTTGTGATGACTGAGATATCGTGCCTAGTTTAATCCTTTCTTGATGACTCATCATGATCATTATGAGGCAGGGCTATTTATAATTCTTTGACCCCCACTGGCACCCCACCTGTTTGATGTCCTTCATGCCTCTTGTGTTCTCACTTCCTTCGTTATCCAACTGAAATTCCATGGTCCATTATATTCACCCCCTCAAAAATATATTTAACAGTCTTTCTTGCTCTGTCATACTTGTTTAGCAAAACCCCATCCCTTATTATTTCCAATATCCACTGACTTTGTGTCTCCACCTTTGGAGCTATATATGGCTAGAAGACAACGACCATACTGACT
>JAQZBX010112992.1:0-10147 GCA_029593785.1 Cabassous unicinctus | reverse complement strand
TTTTTTTTTGGTGTTAATTAAGTTTATTTTTATTTAAAGATACTTAGATTACATAAATGATATATAAAAATATAGGGGATTCCCATATGCCCCACTCCCTACTCCTGCCACACTTTCCCAATTAGCAACATTCTTCATTAGTGTCGTACATATGTTAACAATTGATGAACACATATTGGAGCATTGCCACTAAGTGTGGATTATAGTTTACATTATAGTTTTTTGTTCTCTTTTAAATAATAATTTTTGGAAGTTTTGGCTAGAGCTATTGGGCAGGAGAGAGAGGTAACAAGCATCCGGAAAGAAAAGGAAGAAGTGAAGCTTTCCCTGTTTGCAGATGGTGTGATGCTATGCCTGGAGGCTCCCTAGGATACTATAGCAAAGGGGTTAGAGCTGATAAGCAATTTTAACATAGCAGCCGGCTGGATGCAGAATTAATGTGTGGAGGTTAGTGGTGTTTCTACATACTGCTGATGTGCAATCTAAGGTGGAGGTCAGGAGGGAAAATCCATTTTCTAAGACTAAGAATCAATTGGGAGTAAATGTAACCAAGGATATAAGGCACTTTTATTCAGAAAGTTGCAGTGCATTGCTGAAGGAGATTGAAAGGCAACTGAAAGTTTGGAGGAGCATTCCGTGGTCATGGATTGGAAGGCTAAATATCATTGAGATGTTATTTCTACCCAAATTGGTGTGTAGATTCAATGCAATTTTGATAAAAAATTCCACTAGAAATTTTTTAAGTATTGGAAAACATAATTATTAAATATGTTTAGCGGGGTGGTGGGCACTGAATAGCCGGAAACATCTTAAAGGAGAGGAGGAAAGTTAGAAATCTCTCTTTTCCAGACTTTAAATCATATTGCCTAGCTACAGTTGTAGAAAGAGCATGACACTGGCATGGAGATAGACACGGGAACCAGTGGAACTGAATTAATGGTTCTGGAACAGACTCTTAAATCTATAGCCAGGTGATTTTTTACAAGGCTGTCAAACTCACCCAGCTGACACAAAAGAGTCTATTCATCATATGTTGGTGGCAGAACTGGATATCCATATCCAAAAGAAAGAAAGAGGACCCATATCACACACTCTATATAGAGGTTGACACAAGTGGATAAGGGACCTAAGTATAGGGACTGGAACAGGTGAGATCCTGGGGGGATGTTGGGAAGCATTTTCCAGACCTTGTGGTAAGTGATGGATTCTTAAGCCTTGCACTGGAAGCACAAGCATTGAGGGAGTACATGGAAAAATGTGATCTCCTCAAACTTGAACACTTTTGTGACTCAGATGACTTTTTCAGGGAGGTGAAGGAGGACTGCTCAATGGGAGAGTGTTTGGAAACCACATATCTGATAAGGGTTTGATTTCCATTCTATATAATAGATCATATAACTCAGCAATAAGAAAATGTGCAAGCCAGGTGAAGGATGAGCAGAAGACTTGAATGGACATTTCTCCAGGGATGTAATGTGAGTGGCCAAGTGGCACATGAGGTAATATTCAATATTGCTCGCTATTGGGTAGGTGCAGATCAGGATGATAATGAGATATCATGTCACACCACATAAATTGGCCATTATTTTAAGAAATAGAAATCTATAAGTGTTGGGAAGGCTATGGAGAGGTTGGAAAAAACATTCACTGTTGGTGGGAATGTAGAGTGGTGCATCCTCTGTGGCAGACTGTTTGCTGGTTCCTCAGGAAGCTAAATGTGAACTGCAATATGATTCAGTATTTCCTCTGCTGGGTTTATACCCAGAGGAACTGAGGACTGCAATGTGAATGGACGTTTGCACAGCAAAGTTTGTGGAAGCATTGTTCACATTTGCCAGGGGTTGGAGGCAAGCTAAGTGTTTATAAACTGATGAATGGATAAACAATATGTTTGTGTATATATACTATGTAATACTACGATGTTGTAAGAAGAAATGGGGTTGGGACATATGTGATAACATGGATGAACCTTGAAGACATTATTCTGAGTGAAGTAGGTCAGACATGAAAGACAAAAATAACATGGTCTCACTAGCATGTACTAAATACAAAGAATAAATACATGCAATTAAAACATAGAGTATGGGTTACTAAGAGATAAAAGGAGGCCTGAGAAGACACATTGATGCTTAGTGTATGGAGAAGTTTTAATTAACTTGACTGTAAAAGTGTGGAAATGGATAGAGTTTATAGTAACATACTATAGTGAGTATAACCAACATGGGTGGGATATAAATGGGTCTGTGGCTGAAAGGGGTAGTCAATTTGAATTGATGTAAATGTCAATTCAAAGAAAGCTAGAGAAAAATCTAGGGACTGAACAACTTGTTGAACCCAGAGGTGGATAAGAATTGTGGTTAGTAGCACAAACACAAGAATGTCCTTCTATGAACTAGAACAAATATACATCACTATTGCAAATTGGTGAGAATGTGGAAAAGCATGGGGAAAATATAATTAATGTAGCCTATGGATTATAGTTAACACCAATTTTGTAATTGTCTTGCCACTGTATCCACATCAGTGATATAACTTCTTTCATTGCTAGAATCATAATAAGTCTATAGTAGAATACCAGTAAGTCCACTCTAGTCCATAGTTCATTCCCCAATCCTGAGGATTCTGGGATGGTGATGGCCACTGTACCTCTAATTGACAGTGGACTTCAACCCATATAGCCAATGGATGGGACCCTTTCTTGCAGTTGCAGATTTTCTCGGTCCCTTGGTATGGGTTGTCATCATCACTTCCTTGTTAGTTATACTGGCTGAGTTCAATGAACTGGAGAGTAGGTGTCGCAACTTCATTGAGGCTCAGGGCCACAGCTGGCACAGGGAGAGTCCAAAGATTCAAATCTCTTAGACTTATACCTACCAACTCCAGCACTAACTGTAAGTTCAAATAAAAGGGACTGAAGAGCCATGTGTAGGGAAACCACAACTGAGTCCAATTCTGTCACACTGGGGAGCACAAACCCCAAAGTAGGGCCCACTGTCAAGGCACCAAACTCATGAAATATTTACCCTAGCCATAGTGCCTGGGTGTCTCCAGAGCCTTCAGGAGCCCCTGTATTTGGGGGTAGTTTCTAATTTGTCAGTCAATGAGATCCTACTGAGTTATGCATAAGTGTAATCTCTGGATTGACCTCCTGACTCACTTTGAAGTCTCTTAGCCTACTCATTTGTCTTTATATTTTCCCCCTTTTGGTCAAGGTCTTTTTCCAGTGGCATTGCTAGTTGGTGTCAGGGATCTCTCTGTGTCAGGGAGTCTTATCCCCTGGAGTCATGCCCCATGCTGGGGGAAATTGTTGCATTTATATGCTGAGTTTGTCTTAGAGAGAGGCCACATTTGTGCAAAAAAGAGGCTCTCAGGAAGTAACACTTAGGCATCCTATAATACTATGCTAAGTTTCAATTTCAAGAGTAAAGATTCATAAGCACAGTCATCAATATCAAGGGTCCACCTATGGACCATCCTCCATCACTAGCCATTGAGTCTGTACTTGGACAACTCTGCTGTTACATCAGAGAATGTGACAGAGCTCCCCAGGATGGAAATTCAATATTATTTTGGTTATTGTGTGAATTTCCACCCACTGTTACAATGACCCATGAATATTTGAACACTTTTATATGCCTTATATGTATGCTTAGATGAACCTCCTCCCATGTATCTCCCATCACTGACACCCCACACCAGTGATCCTCCCATGCCACAGTTGTAACCCTTCTGTGATCCAAAACTTCTTCAAAAATGAAGCCAATAAAATAGTCAAATGCAATTAATAAGTAAATGAAATAATAATGACAGTTTTAAAAATAGAAAATAAAATACAGAAAATAAAAAATGAAAAAATTGGGATAATAAAAAAATGAAAAAATATAAAAAATGTTTGACATTTTGCCTTTCATCACTGTAAGATCTGTTTTCTGCATGTACAGTGACACTTTCTCCCACTTATTCCTCAAAGGTCTTACATTTTTCTTTTTGTCTTCAAAGATGTTTTAGGTCACAGCAAATCATGTACAGAATAAAGGGGCCTCCCATATATGCAACACCCTCTCCCTTTCCCCCCTTCCTCTATTAATAACATTTTATATGTGGATGGTACATTTGTTACAACTGATGTACAAATATTGAAACATGTCTACCAACCATGGTAAGTGGTTTACATTATAGTTTACATTTTGGACCATACACTTTTATAAATTTTGATGAAACTTAACATGGCCTATATCGATCATTGCAGGATCATATACAACACTTCCATTGCCCTCAAAATGCTGCCTGTTCCATCTATTCTATTCCTTCCTCCCTCTCTCCTCGGGACCCAGGGCAACTACCAGGCTTCACTCTTTGCAGGACCAGATTAATAACTACTTGCAGCAACACTAAGGGTTTGACATACTGGTCTGTCCTCCCCTATTGGGCACTGCCCATGCTCTGGAAAGACACCTGCTCCTCTATTTTAGAACATAGTGTACCTCCCCAGGATGGGAGTACAACACCTTCCCGCTAATTATGTGGGTCTCCATCCCCTCATACAATATACTATGTCAAGATGAACATTCACACACTCTCTAGAAGCCTGTCCCAGGAGTACCCTGTCCTGAATGCTCCCCACATCCAATGGCCTAAACCAGTAATCCTGTCTTGCCCAATTGCCAAAAGAACATTCCCGAAATTGTAGTTTCAATCACGTACCCACCAATCACCAGTGTTCATCTGCTTCCTCTCCCAACCATATCCCAGTTCCAGGGACAGTCCAAATCCCCTCCACACCCTGCCCCACTGACATAGCTGCACTGTCTAACCCAATAGTATCACTGCACCACTGTCATGGTTTTCCATGGTAAAACCTCACACTTCCACGTTATCATAGATTTTGCCCATATGGGCATTGGCTCACAGCCTTCTTCTCCCTTTCTATTTCCTATAATCCTATCTTCCAGACTCTAGCTCTCTGAGTCTGCTCAATTTGCTTAATTCATATCAGTGAGGTCATATAATATTTGTCCTTCAGTGTCTGGTTTGCTTCACTCAGCATAAGGTCCTCAAGATTCATCCATGTTATCCCATGTGTTAATATTATATTCCTTCTTACAGCTGAATAATATTCCATTGTATGAATATACCACAATTTTTTTATCCATTCAGCTGTTGAAGGGCATTTGGATTGGTTCCAACTTTGGGCAATAGTGAATAATGCCACTATGAACAGTGGTGTGCATATATCTGTTCGTTTCCTTGCTTTCAAATATCCTGGGTGTATACCCAGCAATGGAATTGCTGGATCATATGGCATTTCTATAGTTACTTTTCTGAGCAACTGCCTAACTGTCCTACACAGCGACTCCACCATTTTACATTCCCACCAGCAGTGGATGTGGGTTCCCATTCCTTCACATCCTTTCCAACACTTTAGTCCTCTGTTTTTTAATAGCCACCATTCTAATGGGTGTAATGCAATATCTTATTGTAGTTTTTTATTTGCATTTCCCTAATAGCTAGTGATGTTGAGCATCTTTTCATGTGCTTTTAAGCCATTTGTATTTCTTCTTTTGAGAAATGTATATTCAAATCACTTGCCCATTTTTTAAATGGGTTGTCTTTTTATTTTTTAGGTGTAGGATTTCTTTATATATGCAGGATATTAGGCCCCTATCAGATATATGGTTAACAAATATTTTCTACCATTGTGTAGGCTGCTTTTTCACTTTCTTGACAAACTCCTTCGAGGTGCAAAAGTTTTTTTTTTTAATTTTGAGGAGGTCTCATTTATCTGTTTTTCCATTTGCTTCTCATGCTTTAAATTCAGGAAGTGAGAGTCCTCCAACCATATTTTTCTTTTTAAAATATTCTTGGCTATTTGGGGCCCTTTATACTTCCAATTAAATTTTTATAATTGGCTTTTCCATTTCTGCAAAAATGAAGTCTGTTGGGATTTTTATTGGGATTGTGTTGAATCTGTGTATTAGTTTGGTTAGAACTGACATCTTAATGATACTTAGTTTTTCTGTTCATGAATTCAAAATGCCTTCCATATATTTATGCCTTCTTAGGTTTCTTTTAGGAATGTTTTGTAGTTTTCTGAATGCAAGTTCTTCATGTCCCCGTTTAAGTTTAATCATGAATATTTCATTCTTTTAGTTGCTATTATAATTTGAACTGTTTTTTTGGTTTCCTCCTTAGATTGCTCATCATTATTGTGTAGAAACGCTATTAATTTTTGTGAACTAATCTTGTATCCTGCTATGTTGCTGAACTATTCAATTAGATTTAGTAACTTTGATGTTTCTAGATATAAGATTATATCACCAGCAAACAGTGCAAGAATTACTTCTTCCTTTCCTGTATGGGTGCCTTTTATTTCTTTATCTAGTGTAATTGCTCTACATGAAACTTCTAGCAAAATATTGAATAACAGTGGGGACAGTGGGCATCCTTGCCTTGTTTAGATCTCAGGGGTAAAGCTTTAAGTCTTTCACCGTTGATTATAATGCTAGCTGTAAGTTTTTCATATTCACCCTTTACCAGATCCAGAAATCTTCCTTCTATTCTTATCTTTTGGAGTGGTTTTTATCAAGAAAGGGTGCTTCCTTTGTCTCAACACATTTTCTGCATCATTCGAGATGATTATGTGGTTTTTTCTTCTTCAATTTATGAATGTGATATATTACACTATTTGATTCTCTTGTGGTGAATCACCCTTACATACCTGGAATAATACCCAGTTTATTATAGTGTATAATTCATTTATTGTGCTTTTGGATTTGGCTTGCAATTATTTTGTTGAGGATTTCTGCATCTATATTCATTAGAGATAATGGTCTGCAATTTTCCTTTTTCATAATATCTTTATCTGGTTTTGTTATTAGGGTAAGGTGGATTTCATAGAATGAGTTTGGTCATGTGTTTCCTATTCAATTTTTTGGACGAGCTTGAGCAAGGTTGGTATTAGATTGTCTTTGAATTATTGGTAGAATTCATCTGTGGCACCATCTGTTCCTTTTCTTTTTCATTTTTGGGAAGTTTAAATGATTATTTCAATTCTTTCACTTGTGTTTGATGTGTTGAGTTATTTTATTTCTTTTAGGGTCAGTGTAGGTTGTTTGTGTGTTTCTAGGAAATTGTCCAACTCATTTACATTGTCTAGGTTTTGGTGTACAGTAGTTAATAGTATCGTCTTGTGATTGCTCTAATTTCTGTGATGTCAGTGATAATGTCCTTCTCATTTCTGATTTTATTTATTTGTGTTTTCTCTCTTTTTTTCTTTGTCAGGTTAGCTAAGGCTTTGTTGATTTTGTTGTTCTCAAAGAACCAACTGATGGTTTTGTTGATTCCCTCTATTGTTTTTCTGTTCTTGATTTCATTTTTTGCTGTTATGATCTTTGCTGTTTCTTTCCTTTGGCATGATTTGGGAGTATTTTGCTGTTCTTTTTCTATTTCTTTCTGTTGTAGAATCAGATCTTCAACTCCATCTCTTTCTTCTTTTTTAAGGTAAACATTGATGGCTATAAATTTCCCTCACAGCACTACCATTGCAATGCTCTATAGGTTTTGCTATGTTGTGTTTTCATTTTCATTTGTCTCAAGGTATTTACTGAATTCTCTTGCAACTTCTTCTTTAATGAACTGATTATTTAAAAGTGTTTTGTTTAATCGCCATATATTTTGATTTTCCCTTTTTCTATCTATTATTTATTTCCAGCTTTATTGTGTTGTGGGCAGAGAATGTGTTTTGCAGAATTTAATAATTTTAAATTTGAGTCCTGTCTTGTGACTCAACATCCTGGAGAAGGCTCCATGAATGCTAGAAAAGAATGTATAACTTGCTGTTTAGGGTGTAATACTCTAAAAATATTGTTAGATCTAGTTTATATATTATATTATTCATGCTCTCTCTTTCTTCTTTTCCCTCTGTCCAGATGTTCTACCCAATATTGAGAGGGGAGTATTAGGATCTCCAAATATTGTATAGACATCTCTTTCTCATTCAGCTTTGCGATTGTGTGTCTCATGTATATTGGGGCACCCATATCAATTGCATAAATATTTAATATAGTTAATTTTATTGGTGAATTACAGCTTTTATTAATATATAATCATCTTCGTCCCTTAAAACAGTTTTGCATTTATTAATTATTCTGTCCAATATTAATATTGCTACTCCAGCTCTTTTAGGGTAACTGTTTCTGTGGAATATCTTTTATACCCTTTCTCTTTAATCTTGCTCTTCCTTACTTCAGAGAGGATTCTCTTGTAGACAGCATATAGATGGCTCAAATTTTTTATCCATTCTATCAGTTTATGTCTTTTGATGAGGGAGTTTAAGCCATTAGTATCTAATGTTATTATTGTAAAGACATTACTTACTTCTTCCCTTTTCTCTATTGTTTTTCCATTGTCATATGTTATTATAGTTTGTTTATCCTTTAATATAACCATCCTATTAACCTTCATTTCTACACTCTTTCCCAAATCTCTCACATTCTTTTTTTTCCTTTCAGGATGCAGATTCCCTGAGAGACAGGGTGTACTCACTGTCTCTCAGATACTTTACAGAGTTTTGCTGTGATAGACTCAGTCCATTAAAGAAATTTGTCATTACTCCAAAAGGAAAAACCCCATACCCTCTTACACCCCCATATTATTGACCCATAGCATTGATATATTACCTTCTTTTCCATGGCTGAAAAAATATTAAATTATTACTGTTAACTATAGGACTATTCAGATTTATTCTGTTTTGTGTGTGTTGCCTTTCTTGGATATTGATATCTTTCATAAGGGTTGGGATATTTTTGGTCATTATTTCCTCAAATATTCTTTCTAACCCTTTTCCATTCTCTTTTCTTTCTGGGACACTGATAACACATATGTTTCAGAATTGCATGTTGACATTTTAAAATTTTTATTTATTTATTTTTTAAAGACTTAGATTATACAAATGTCACATAAAAAATAAAGGGGATTCCCATATGGCCCACTCCCCACACCTCTCATATTTTCCCACATTAACAACATCCTTCATTAGTGAGGTACATTCATTGCAATTGGTGAACACATTTTGAAGCACTGCCACTAAGCATGGATTAAAGTTTACATTGTACTCTCTCTGAGACCCAGACCCATTCTTTCCAATCTTTTCTCTTTCTGTTCTCCTGTCTTTTCTAGTTTGGATGTTCCGGCCTTGAAATCACTAATATCTTCAAACAATTCAAATCTGCCATTTTGTTCCTTTAATGTATTTTCTTTATTTTTTAAAAAAGATAATTAGATGGTATAAATTTTACACAAAAAATACAGGGATTCCTATATGCCCTACTCCCCACACCTCCCACACCCTCTAAAAAAAAACATCCTTCATTAGTGAGGCACATTCATTGCAGCTGATAAATGCATCCTGAGACCTTGACATTCAACATGGGCCACAGTTCACATTGTAGTCTATACTTTCTCCCACACAGTTCTGCATGTTATGTGATGATATAAAATGACCTATATCTGTTGCTGCAACGTCACTCAGGGTGATGACCAACTCCCAAAAAAAGTGCCCGTATTACAAGTTTTTCCCTCTACCTGCCCCCAGATCCTCCAGCGGCTATTGGCTCCACATCAATGTTGTAATTTCTTCCATTGCTAGAATCACAATATGTCTATAGTAGAATACCAGTAAGTCCACTCTAGTCCATAACTCTTCCTCCAATCCCAAGTGTTCTGGGATGGCGACTTCTACTCCACCTCCAACTGAAAGTGGGCTTATATCCCATATCTAATGTACTTTTAATCTCATCCATTGTGTCTTCATTACCTTAAGCCCTGTTACTTTTCTTTGCATGGTTTCAATTTTTTCTTTATGCACACCCAGTGTCTTCTTTATATCCTTTATCTCTTTAATTATATTTTCCTTCAATTCTTTGACTTGGTTTAAGAGATTTGTTTGACTAGCATTTATTAGTTGTCTTAAATCCTTTATCTCTTCAGGTTATTTAGTTTGTTCCTTTGTCTGGACCATATCTTCCTGTTTACTAATATAGCTAGTAATTTTTGACTGATATCTAGGCATCAAAATATTTTGGTGAATTTACCCTGATTATCAATTTCTCTTGCTTGTTTTTTTCTTTTTCTTTTTTTTTTTTTTAAA
>JAQZBX010112991.1:0-10147 GCA_029593785.1 Cabassous unicinctus | reverse complement strand
GAAGGCCCTGCGGAGCCCAGAGGTCCTGCCCCCACCTCCGCAGCCCCCTGGTGGCCTGAGCTGGGTCAGTCCCTTCAGAGCCTCGGATTACCCCCCCAAGGCCCGGCAGGCCCACTTTAGAGATCAGGGGCTCGGGCTCCGGGGGCAGCTAGGGGGGTCTGGGCCCTGCCGCCCACTCGCGATGGCTGCCGAGGCCACAGGGGGGCGGGGGCCGGCAGGGGCCGGCAGGCCAGGGGGTCCCAGCAGGAGCCCCGGGGTCGGGGGAGGGGTGCTGCTGTCCTGGCTCCAGACCCAGCCCTGCCCCAGCCGCAAAGCCGAGCTGGCCCCAGGGCCGCCAGCGGCGACCACCACAGACCACCACAGCCCGCGCCTGGCGCCCTCCCGCCCACGCGGCCAATCCCCACCACCGACCTGAGAAATCCAGTCTGAATCTGCCCCCGCGCCCCGCTGGCCTCTTCCAGGACAGCCGGGGCAGTCCCCTCCCCGGTCTCCAGGCCTCCTCCCCACCTGCCTCCATCCACCTCTGCTTTGAGACCTGACCTGACCGGCTTCAATCTCCCGAACTTCCCGTCCCACCCCCTCCCCGGCCTCCAGGGCCTCACCTGGCCCCTCGGGGCTCCCTCGGGGCCCCAGCCCCCAGCCTTCTCCTCTCCTGCCCTGGGACCCCCACACCCTGTGCTGAGGGATCCCTGCCCCCTCTGATTCCACGCGCCCCCAGACCTGTCTGCGTCAGGTCTCAGCTTCCCTGAAGTCCCAGCCTCATGCTGCACCCGCTTCTCCCCTGCAAACCACTCACCTGGGGGAAAGCGGCTTGTGGGGGGTTGGGGCGTGCCCCTCATCCTCATCTGTTTCAATCCCAGCTGTCTCACCAGCACCTAGAACAGGGCCTGGTGCAAAACAGGTTCTCAAGAAATAGTTGTGAGTGATTGAGTTGAAGAGTCCAGAGAAGAGCCTGTAGAGGTGGTGGAGACAGAAGGAGCCACTCCAGAAGTGGGGCACTGGGGAGACTTGGCTAAAGCAGACTCAGCAGAAAGGCACCTGGCATTTTAGTTGGAGACTCCCAGAGTCCTCCACAGCCTTGCACAAATCGGGGATTAGAGTGGAGCGCGAGTGGGAGAAGCACCTTGATTGGAGCCCACGCCTCAGACCTCCTTGCCTGGAGCTGCCAAGCAACTCCTCCAAGACCTCAGCACCTACACACAGGCTGTTCCTGCTGCTGGAAATGCTCTTCCCCGCACCCCCACCTGCCTTGTCCCTGCTCCACCTTGCAGTCTCCCCGGAAATGTCAATTTCTCAGAAAGACCTTCCCTGGCCTCCACTTTAAATTAGGCCCCCTCTGTTTTCTTTTTCTTTGATACTGATTGTTAACTTTGAGCTTCTTGACATGCCCAAAGCCAAGCATTGTCATTTTAACTCTTCTAGTCTCCGTAGGAACCTACCTTGCAGGTGATGATGTGCCATCCCACAGACATGGGGATGGAGGCGCAGGGGGTTAAGGCACTTGCCCATCATGTGGGTGGAGACTTAGACATGGAGCATCTGGCTGCGGAGCCCCTGAGGCCCTGGACCGCCAGCTGGGCTGGCAGTGGAGTCACCTGTCCTCCAGGAGATTCCAATTGCACTGGCCAGGCTGCAGCCTGCACCTGGGTTTTCTCCCCAAACTCCACAGGTGATGGGCAGCCAGGAGGGACGCCGCCCTGGGCAGTCTTCCCGCAGAGGTGTGTGAGGCCTTGTCCGTCCCTGCCCCGCGCTGGCTCACGGAGTTGCCCAGGGCCCCTTTGTGACGCCGCTGGCAACCTCTCCGTCGTCGCCTAGCACTGGCCAGCTTCCCCACGCAGCTGCCCAGAGGGGCTCATGTCCACCAGAACCTCAGACTGTGACGCTGTTTGGAAATAGGTCTTTAAGGTGAGGTCATGGGGGGGTGCTTAACACAGTGGGTGCAGGGTTTCTGTTTGGGGAGACAGCACGGCAATATTGTGAATGTGATTCATCCCACGGAATGTACGCTTGGGAGTAGTGAGATGAGAAGGTTTCTGTTGTGGTATGTTCCCCTAATTTAAAAAGGGAGACAATGACAATTAAATGCAATACATGATCACAAACTGGACCCAATAATGGAGGAGAAATGCCCAAAGGAACATTATTGGGATATATGAAAAAATTAGAGTATGGAACGTAAGCTTTATATCAATGTTATATTGCTCAAACTTGATAACCAAACTAAAGGTGGTTACATAAGTGAGTATCCTTGTTGTTAGGAAATATACATGGAAGTATTAAAATGTTCAAGGAATGTGCTGTACACAACCTACTCTCAAGTGTTGAGAAGTTAGATCAGATAGATAGATGATGATAGATAGATGATAGATAGATAGATGATAGATAGATGATAGATAGACAGATAGACGATAGATAGATAGATAGATGATAGATGAATACAGAATGATATGGCAAAAACGTAGCAAAATGTTAAAATTGGTGGATCTGGCTACCGGGTGAGGCTCTGCTGTAGTTCCCGGTGCGGGGTTTATATAGACATATATATTTCCAACTGAGAAGGTGAGGTCCTATGGGGTGGGGTGAGCTAGTCCAGTGACCGCGCCCTTCTAAGAAGGGGAGGGCCAGGAGGCGGCAGAGGCAGAGCTTGGCGTGATGCGTCCACAGCCAAGGAAGCCTGGAGCGGCCGGAAGCTGGAAGAGGCCAGCAGGACACTTCCAGACGAACTGCCGACACCCTCGCTTCTGGCTTCTGGCCTCCAGAGCTGGGAGAGGATACACGCCCGTTGTGTGAAGGCCCTGGTTTGTGTTTCTTTGTTAGCAGCCCCACAAGACTAAGACAGAGCTGTCCTCCCCTGTCCCCTCAGCCGCTCTGACTCGTTCTAGAACCAGCCCAAGCCCAGCACCGTTGAGGGGGGTGGTGTGAGCAGGGGGTGGCCTTGACAACGGGCCTCTCTGACTGCAGGGAGGGTGGCTGGCCCGGCTGCCTGCTCTGGAATCTGTCCCTGCCCTTAGCCGAGTCCACGCCTGCAGGTCGGTGACAGCGCAGCAGGGCAGCCCGGTTCCTGAGACGTGCAGGACAGCTCTGGCTTCCCACGACCCTGCCAAGCCCTCCTCGGCGCAGGGCCCTCGAGGGTGCTTCCATGAGCCTGCCTTCCCTCCTTCACTCGGGTCAGACCCGCACAGCAGGCTGGTCGCACCCCCAGCCCCTCCCAGCACCCTCCCTTAGCTCACAGGTCTTCCCCCAAAAGAATTTCTTCCACTCTCATTCCTGTCCCGCGTCTTGTCTTGCCAACGCCATGCAGGCCAGCCTCTCGCAATCCTCACAACGACCCTGTCCACTCAGTATTGCTGCCCCCTTATTACCGAGGCCAAAACCGAGGCCCACCATGGGTGAGGCCTTGCCCAGGGCCACAGAGCCTGTCCTTGGGGCTGGGCGGCAGTGCGTGAGAGCAAGGGGTCTGAGCCCCTCGCCCGCCCCCTCCCTCAGAGGCTCCCCAGGCCTGCCGCCTGGTTGCCATGGTGCTGGAGAGAGGAGGAGCAGATTCCTGGGCCCCATCCAAAAATACACACCAGCTTGCCCCTCCTTCTTCCCTCCCTTTCTTCAAACTCAAAGCCGCCTTTTGTGCAGCCACAGGACCGGCCCCCCTTCCTCCGGGGCAGCCAGGGAACAACGAAGGTTGCAAAGGCAGAGGGTCCAGGAAATGAGTCACCGGGACCCCCAGCCCAGCTCGAGGGCCCTGACTTCCTGGGCCAGGGGCTCTAGGCCCCCCACACGCCTGCAGTGACAACTGCTCTGAGCTCCCAGACCAAGCAGGGTCTCCCTGGCCTCTGTGCTTCCGCACAGCTGTTCCCGCTCCTGGAATGCCCTTCCTCGCCCTCCAGACCCCAGCTCCCACTTTAGGGCCCTGGAAAACGTCCCTGATCTCTCGGGGGCTCTCCTTGTGTTCTGCCCCCTGCCTCCATCGCACACATTTCCTTGTCCTGCGGGGCTGTTGGCCGGCCTGAGGCTCTGAGGACTGCGGATCTTGAGGATACAGACTTCGCCCTTCCACCCCTGTGTCCCCAGGGCCTGGCACAGGGAACGGCTCAGTAGATACTGCACGAGTGAAGGAAGGTAGGAAAAGTGAATGAAGGCAAGCTGATGAGCCGTAAGTCCACCTGATTATCCTCCCATATTCACACCGGACCCAGGCCACTGGTCCTGCTCACTGTTGTACCCCATGAGTCTCAACACAGACCTCAACCGGTTGTGGCCTATTGGGTTCCTGGCCTATCACGGTCTCCTTCCCGGGGGTCCCAGCTCACTTGGCTCTGTTCTCTGAGGGTCCAGAGGGAGTGTTCAGAGAATGTGTGGAAACGAATGAATGAACAAGCACACAAATGAACAAATGCTAGGCTCCATGGGTTCAAGTCTTTTATAAAGGCTCACTTTCATCAAAACTTCTCCAGGGACAGAGCACAGGCAGGTCTTAATCAAAGCTTAGGTCACAGGGAGCACTAGAGGACTAGAGAACAAATATTTATAAGAGCTTGAGTGGCCTCAAGTCTTCACAACCATCCTTGGCATGTAAGCTGAAGAGTTACAGATGAAGAGACTGAGGGCCAAGGAGTGCTGCCCATGGAGCAGACCTGACAGCACCAGCCACCTGGGGCACAGATAGGCCTGAGAGTGCACGTGGGATCATGGCCAAGGACTCACAGTCGCTCAGCCCCTGGGTGGCCCCTCCTGCAAACTGGGCCCCAGCTCAAGTGGGGGGAGAAACTGGTCAGACCTGTCAGGTTTCCAAAAGTTTCCACTGAAAACCAAAACCCTCATCAGGGGTTACCTCTGAAAACAGAAAAGGAACTGAAGGTAGGGGGTGTGGGGACATGTTCTGTGTTTACTTTGCACAATTCTGTGGTTATCTGAAATCTTACCTAGAGCACATATTATGTTTTCATTTAAAATGAAAAGAAAATAAATATCCTCATGACCCCAAGGTCTCCAGCTTCTCCGGAACCTTCTGCAAAGCCCCAGCGTTTCTGTCTTGCCCCGGTCCTCAACCAGCCTCAGGGGCATTCCCACAAGCTAGGCCTGTGCCCAAACATGACCATTCATTCATTCACTGCTTGTGCTGGACACGGGGGGTTTCAGAGAGGGTCCGGCCTCGGTGCCCTGAGAGCTGCCAGTCGAATGGCGGAGACCCTGCGGGGGCCGCACACCACAAAGCAATGTGGTAAGTACTGAAGAAGGATGTGGTGTGGGAGCGCGGCTGTGGGGGGCAGTCAGGGAGGGCTTCACAGAGGAGGTGACCTTCACGTGGGACCTTGGGGAGTGAGGAGGAGTTTGCCAAGAGGGAAGCAGGATGTCCCAGGGTGCGAAAAGAGTGTGGGCAAAAATGTGGTATGTGACCGTGGTGGCGAGATGACACAGGGGGTGTGGGGCTGAGAGCACCTGCAGATGCGGGCGGAAACCAAATTCATGAAGGTCTTGGAAAGCCAAGCAAGGGCCTTGGAGTTTTCTTTAGGGCCGGTGACCTTGGCCCTGGCTTCTGCCCCAGCAGGGCAGGATGGGTGGCTCCCAGACTCTTTGAAAGACTTGCCCAGGGTCGGCGTGCTCTGCCGTGGTTGGGGGTCGTTGGAAGCTTAAGAGCAGGAGAGTGCTGCGTTCAGTTCCAGCCTCCTTTTGCGTTGGAGATGGTGGCAGTCCCTGCACCCCACAACGGGGGCTGAGCGGGCCTGGGGCAGTGGGGTTGGAGTGGAGGGGCTGGGTTTGGGACATAAGGAGAAGGAGGAGGTAAACATGGCAGGGAGCCCGGACGCCTGGGGACAGGGCAGGGGCAGGCGGTCGAAGCCCACGTCACTGTGCCCCGCCCAGCCCTGCGTCCCTGGCGCTGGGCTGTCAGCACTGCGGGCGCCGCTCCACGCTGGCCGCAGGCAGCTCTGGGGTGGCTGTGTAAGGCATCAGCTTGGCCGGGTGGACTACCTCTCTCACAATGCCCTTCCCATAAGTTCCAGGTAGGATGGGCCACCCCGCAATTCCCATAGGAGATGCCATCCAGCTCCTTGGTGTGAGGCCGACCCCGGGTCTGTGACAGGCCCATCTCTCCCCCCTTCGACTACTGGGCCATGATTGTGCGTTCAGCTCCGCGACAAAGGCCTGGCCTCTGTAGGGCGCCCACACCACCGAGGTCAGAGTCACCAGCCCCGGCCGGGCTGCCCACAGCTGCCACAGCCAGCCTCAGCGTTCCCGCACGTTTGGGCAGGGACCCCGCTTGCAGACTGGCTCTGCCTGACCCTGCTACCCGAAGGTGACACCTGCAAGTCCCCTTGAAGTAGTTCCTACAGCCACAGAGGCCGACTGGAGCGTGAGCAGGTGGGGACCCTGCAGCCCATCCTGCCAGAGCCTAAGAAAACCCAGCTCAGGCTGGGGTGCCCGCGTCCAAGTGAGGGGGCTGGGGTCCGAGCCCATCCCTGCCGTCGACTGGCTGGGTGACCTCCAGCAAGGACTTTAGGCCTCATTGTAAGAAGAGGCTGGGGGTCTCAGCCTGCCAGTTCCACAGTGGTTGTTGAGTCCAAAGGCCTGCAGAAGTAGTCTGTAAGTTAGGTCAGTGCCACGCACTTATATGTTGGCAAGCGCTTCTGGAATCCTTTCCATTTTGATCCCACAGTTATTCAAAATATTTTATAACCACCAACTGGCCAAGAGCATCTTAACACTGAGTGTATCCTAGAAGTCCTGGCCGTGCAGCTTAGGGTGGTGGGGAGTTGGGGTGGGGCACCTGTTGGGGGGCAAGGAGTGGAGGTGGGATCAGGATAGCCAGGACAGGGGAGGAGCTCTGCAGGAGAGCGCAGCAGCCACCGCCCACCTGCCAGCTGGTAGGGAAGGTGTTCTGGTTCTGCCTACAGCGAGGAACTGTATAAAACGACAGCTTTCCACCTGACTGAGAGGGCTACATCAGACCAAAACACGACTCGAAAGTCCAGCAGGCAAGTGAATGCACGTTTATTGGGGGCTTACGTGGGGTCCTCGTCCTCAGAGGCAGGAGGAGAGACGACAGTTCCACGCTCGACTGTCCGCTCCTATGGAGAAGTTGGCGGGTCTTTTATCATGGTTGCTATGTGAAAGTGAGGCATGAACATAACTCTAAAAGAAGGCAGCGCTTTGCTCAAGATTAAAGGTACATACATTTAAAGATGTTTTTCGGGTCATGCAGGGGTGCGTATGACTTCTACAGAATGCGTCTTTGATTGCGAGCAAAGAAGCAGATGTCCTTAATGTTTACACAAGGAGGGAAAGGTCAGATAGTTACCGTTTTACTGACTTTAACATCTACTTACTCTCAGGCAAGTGTTTCCTGAGGTGTGTCTTGTGAGTAGCTGAATCTAGCTTGCGATTTAATTTAAGGAAAGGGTGGTAAGAATTGGGGGATGCTAAGTTACCTATGCCACAGAAGGATTTCAGTATCTAAACAACCATGTGCTATCACCAGTGTGACCTGGCCAATGGATTCATTTTTTTTTCACAGCAAGAAATCAATTGATAAAAACAAAAACGAAAATATTTCCTTGGAAAAAATCATAATGACTTCAACCTGATTAATATTTCTGCATTTTCTTTTCTTAACTGTAGGGAGATATTTTAGAGAAAAACCTTTTTCATATAGAAGAAATATTTATATGAATTCAATAATTCCTTTAACTTCCCTTTCTCTTTCTTATTTTAAATTCAAATAAAATTAAGTTAAAAATAAGTACCTAAAATGTGATTCTTCTGGTTTTATAAAAGTATTTCTTCCCATCTGTCCCTTCACCCATCCTTCTGTTTGTGCATTTGCACATCGAGTTGTCCAAAATGGTACCCTCCTGATGTTAATGATTATTTATGGGTGGTGGGATTTGGATTGTTTTTTAAACTTCCATCCATGTGATTTTCTTTATAAAGAAAAGTTATCACCTTTATAAATAACAACATTGTGATTTCTTTTTCTTAAAAATTAAGACTAGAGGAAAGCATATTATGATAGTTAACTAGAATTAATTCTGGATGCTGAGCACTGAGATCATAGCTGACTACTATTTATTCTTTCTACTTTTTATAACTTGACTTTCTAAAAGAAAAGGAAAACAATTTTGCTTTTTTAACGAGGGGGGAATAAATCAAGGAGATTGTGAAACAGCAGCGGCTGAGAGAACAGCTTGGCTGTAATTTATTCCTTCAACAAATATTTATTGACCAACTTGGTGCCAGGTTCCAATGTTTGCTGTCATTTTATAACTGAGTTTTTAGTTACTATACTCTAAAACTTTTTCCTTCCCTTTTCTTGTGTACATTCCCTGTAATTATTATATGCTGCCACTAGAAAGCAGTAGGTACGTCAGCATTCTGGGAGAAACGTGTTCTGCCCATATCACAGGCAAGACTTTCAAATTCAAGACACCTATTACAGATTAACGAAATCTCATTGTCTACATTTTTTGAATATATATGTATATACATATATATATATAAAACTTGGGAACACAATGATTGATAATATAATCAAGGCTGTGTGACTTTCTGTCTACTTCAAATAAATATTTCAGACAGAAGTCTAACAAGTGACTAAAGCAAACAAACAGGTACTGCCCTTCGTGACATCTCCACGCATGAGGCAGTGTAGTTCAGAGAGAAAGCACACTGGCTTTAGGCAGGAGCACCGAGACCTGAGTCCCAGTCTGGGATCCGTCACTTACTTGCTTCATCATCTGCATTAAACCACTTCACTTCTTTTGGCCTCAGTATCTTTATTTATATGTTGGGGGTTTAATGGAGCCCAATTCACAGCATTATTTTAAGAGTTGAGTGAAATGGTGTAGGTAAAGAAATCAGGAAACAGCAGTTATTATTCCTGCTGCCATTTCCACCTGACAACTACTCATACGTGAAGATGCAGCTCAAATATCACCTCCTCAGTAAAGGCTCCGTATACTTCCCAGCAACAACCAGTTGCATACCCCTCTGTCCTGTATTATGGTCCTTAACCTGTTAGATTGCCCATTTTTGCTTTATATCTTTTGAGGTTATGCTATCAGGTGAATGAAAATGTAGGATTTCATATATTCCTGTTGGAATGACCCTTTCATTATTTTGAACTCTCTTTATCTCTTATGGTTGACTTTGTCTGATACTAGTTTAACTACACCAGCTTTCTTTCCTTCCTTCTTTCATTCTTTCTTTTTTTCCCCTGTGGATATGTGTGTATATCTGTGTGTTTGTATAGCATATTTTTCTATCCTTTTACCTTCAATATATCTGATCTTTGTATTTAAGATGTCTCTCTTGAATGTAGCATTTAATTAGATTTTGGTGTTATTGTTAATCCAAACTAGCAATATGTGTCTTTTCATTGGAGTATTTAGTCCATTTACATTTCATGTAATCACTGACATATCTGAGTTTAAATTTATCACATTATTTTTTTTATTGTTTTGATTTTTTTTATTTCAAAATATTAAAGAACAGTCATGTATACCATACAGGATTCCCATACATCACCCCATCGCCAACACCTTGCGTAGTTGTGACACATTTGTTATAAATGATGAAAGAACACCATCTCAATATTACTGCTCTCCATAGTCCCGAGCATATACATGCTGTATTTTTCCCACAAACCATACTGTTTTTAACACTGTGTATTAGCATTTTCTACTCGTTATAGTTCATGAGAGAACTGTAGAGAAGTTGTTCTCTCTTCTTTGTTCCTTTTCTCTCTCCTTTCTTGCCTTATTATTTGATTACTCAAGCATTTTTTATTATTCTATGTTCTACCTCTATGGTTGTTAATTATGCATTCTGTCATTAATCTTTGGTTACTCTAGAGGTTACTGCATGTTTCCCTAACTTTTTAGAGTTTACTATAAATTTGTTCATTTGTAACTTTCCAGACGTGCAAGGACCTTATACTTCTCCACTTACTCCTTCCCTGGCCTTCTCACTGTTGTCAAGTCTTTTTATTTTACATGTTTAAATCCCATGAGATGTCATTATTACTGTCTTAAACCATCAATATTCATTAGTGTTATCTACATATTTGCTCTTTCTGGCTCTCTTTATTCCTTCCTACATTACTGTCTTCATCTAGGGTAATTTTCCTTATGCCTGAAACGATCTTTATTTATTTATT
>JAQZBX010112990.1:0-10149 GCA_029593785.1 Cabassous unicinctus | reverse complement strand
GAGCTAAGCCTGGAGAGAAACGCAGCCCCGGGAAGAGAGGAACCTAAGAAGCCTGAACCCTGGCAAACGCCGGCAGCTGTCTTGCTCTAACACGTGGCAAAGGACTGTGGTGAGAGAAGAAACATAACGCTTTATGGCCTGGTAACTGTGGACTTCTACCCCAAATAAATACCCTTTATAAAGACCAACCCATTTCTGGTATTTCGCATTAGCACCCCTTTTACCTGACTAATACAACTTCCTAGGTATATATAGTTACTTTTGTGATTTAAAACAGTATATCTATCACGCACATGGAGAATGGGTTGATGGATTAGTGGGAAAAGAAATGGGAGGTTTTAAGACCTAGAATCAAATCTGATTTCTTAGTATTACAGAAGGACACAGAGTGTCCTGGTCCTACATCAGGTTGTTTCTGTAAGGATCTTGGCTTTGCCCAGTAATTTATATGACAGTCTAGGACATATGACTGCTTTGACAGCATTGCTGCATTTCATTCAGTTGAGTTAGAAGGATGTGTGTCATATGCACCCCATCTTCTTGCATTGAGCATAGCGCTGGTGGTTTGAGGTCTTTCATAGAAAAATGTGGCCATGACTTCCACAGGCGGGTCAAGTTCAGGAAACCACAGACTTTACTGAAAAGCTCTTCAACATGCCCAGGGTGTCTCCCTGGCCGGGAGGGACAGTACAGAGCACAGAGGAAGTTGTGAGGGCACTTTGAAGGAGTTTCAATTCAAGGCTTGAAGATGTCTCTTGCTACTCATATGACAGTTGAGAAGTTGTGCCCCTCAGACCTCCCCTCAAGGAGTGTGCCTGCAGGTGGAGGAGCACAATGAGCCCATCGCCTTCAGCTGGGGTGCCTGCGGGGTCTTGGTGGCTCCCGGCTGATGCCTGGACACAACTTACGGAACTGGCCATTTCTCCTGGGTACTGGACCCCTGTCTGATCGGCCTTGAGCCAGGTGCCTTTCTAGAGCCCTGCTGCCCTCTGAGGCTGGCCCCACCCTGTCCTCTGTCCTTCCTCCTCTCCTTTCCCAGCACAGCCTCGAGCTGCCCTGTCTGGTCCTGCTTCCTAGAGGGCCTGAACTGAGAGCAACTTAACAGGTTGCTTTCAAGTTTAGATACAGAAATCAGACCCATTAAAGACAGGACTTATCTCAATGATCTCCTCCTCCACAACTGGACTGAACAACAGACGTTACAGAAACATACCCTGTCTACGATGTTTGGTTTATTTTCACGTGAAGAACTGGGTCTTCAGTGTAACTTTTCCCCCTGAAACCAAGGTAGTGTTCATTCAGCCCCAAGAACTCTTTTTTCCCCACCTGACCCATGAAGTAAAGAAGCAATAGGTCTCTATTTGTTAATGAAACTAGCAAAATGGCATTTCCCATTCTTCTAGGCCAAAGAGAAAAGAATAGGCCAACTTTGTTCCAATAGGAGGCCACACAACCAGAAATCAATATGTATATCAATAGATCTGATATTTCTAATGCCTGAAAGTGACCCATGATTCTGTCTCTAGAGCAAGGGTTCTTAACAAGGGGTCCATGAGCTTGAACTGAAATTAAAAAAAACACTATTCTTGTGGGGACGTGTTGGTGCAGGTGTGACATATTTACTAAATAATACACAGTATAGTGTGGACTTAGTGAGGGGTCCATGGTTTTCACCTGACTGGCAAAGGGGTCCGTGGAACTAAAGAGGTTAAGATTCCTTTTGTGGAAGTATTCTGAGCTATTCATGCTGAGACTGATCATAGGGATAACTCTAAATCCATCTGCTAATGAGGAATTCTCCAAATTCCTTTGCTTATTGTAGATGCAGCTGGAACATTCTGATATCCAAAGTTTGACTCCAGTAAACCCAAACATCCTGTGGAAATTTGGATTATATTTGGTGGTAAAAACCACAATGATAATACCAACGCTTTGAACACATGACAAAACTTATAAAGTTAAATGAGGTACTTTTCACCTATTAAAATAAGTCAGATATTGGTCTAAACTTGTCAGGACTCCTCTTTTGTAAGGGACGTCAGATATTGTTTTTAAGTCACCATAAACTCTGGCTTTATTGCATTATAGCCATTTCTTAGCATTTTATGAAAACAAACAAACAATAAGGGTTACCCAGATTGCTCACAAATTAATCCCAAATTTCTTTTAGCTTATATTTTAAAAACAAATCAATTTTATTGATACATATTAATAAAGCATACAATTCATCCAAAGTGTACAATCAATGGTATGTGGTATAATCACATAGTTGATCATTCATCACTTCAATCATTATTAGAGCATTTTCATTATTTCAATAATAATAATAATAAACAAAAAACAGACAATCAAAGAAGAAAATTCTATACCTCTCAATCTCTCTGCTTCCCCTCCTGCACATAGCTGCTATTTCTGGCTATTAATGCACATTTATTTATTTTCTTATTAAGCAGTTTTATTGAGCTATATTCACATACCATATGATTTATCCAAAGTATATGATCAATGGCTTTTAGTATAATCATGATGCTGTACATTCATCACCACAAAAAATTTAGAACCATTTCATTACTCTAAAAAGAAAGACTCCACACCACTTAGCGGTCGTTCCCCAGCCCTACATAACCACTAATCTCATTTCATCTTTATAAATTGATTTATATTTACATTTTATATAAATGGAATCATACAATATGTAGTACTTTGTGTCTGGTTTCTTTCATTTAGCTTAGTGGGTTTTTTGCCTGATAGTAACATCTTGTCTTAATATATATTTGTTCAACTTCAAAGAAACATGGTCTTATATATGCAATTTTACCCATATTCATATTTCACATGTGGTTTTACTATGCTATGCAGTTCCATGTTACATTTTTTAGCTTTCCTTCTAGTAATATACATGACCTTAGACTTTCTCTTTAAACCACTTTCATACCCACATAATAGTATGGCTAATAATAAATATTATGTTGGGCTTTCACCTTTTCTATTCATTTCCAAAGATTAACTCACATCCTTTTTACCAATTCCGCACAAGTTAACCCTCAGCTTTCCCTTCTCTAACCTCATTCTATTTTCTGGTGACCTATATTCAAGTTATTAACTCCATGAGATATATTTAGTTCATACCAACACTATCATACAAAATTTGTCCTTTTGTGTCTGGCTTGCTTCACTCAATATAATGTCCTACAGGTTCATCCATGTTGTCAAATATGTCATGACTTCATTTCTTCTTACCACTGCATAATATTCCACAGTTTATCCGTTCATTGGTTGATGGACACGTGGGATGTTTCCAACTTTTGGCAGTTGTGAATAACACCGCTATGAACATCGGTGGGCAGATGTCTGTTTGTGTCACTGCTCTCAGTTCTTCTGGGTATATAACCAGTAGTGGTATTGCCGGGTCACGTGGCAAGTCTATATTCAACTTCTTTAGGAACTGCCAAACAGTCCTCCACAGTGGCTGTACCATTCTACATACCCACCAATAGTGAATAAGTGCTCCTATCTCTCCACATCCTCTTCAACATTTACAGTTTTCTGACTTTTTAATAGCAGCCAGTCTAATAGGTGTGAAATAATATCTCATTGTAGTTTTGATTATATCATGGATATTAAACCCTTATTGGATATGTGATTGCCAAATATTTTCTCCCAATGAGTCAGATGCCTTTTCACCCTTTTGACAAAGTCCTTTGAAGTACAAAAGTGTTGAGTTTTGAGGAGATCCCATTTATCTATTTTTTCTTTTGTTACTTATGCTTTGGGTGTAAGGTTTAAGAAACTACTGCCTACCACAAGATTTTGTTTTACCAAAAGACATTTTCCTACATTTTCTTCTAGGAGTTTTATGGTTGTTGCTTTTATATTTAGGTCCTTGATCCATTTTGAGTTAATTTTTGTATAAGGTGTGAGATAGGAGTCCTCTTTCTTCCTTTTGGCTATGGATATCCAGTTGTCCCGCACCATTTGTTGAATTGACTGTTTTGGCCCAGCTGGGTGGGCTTAAAATTCTTATCAAAAATTACTTGACCCTTCCTAATAATATTTTTGGCCATTTGTATTTCCTCTTTAGAGAACTGTCTACTCAAGTCTTTTGCCCACTTTTAATTGGGTGCCTTTTATTTCTTTATCTAGCCTAATTGCTCTAGCTAGAATTTCTAGCAGAATATTGAATAATAATATTGACAGTGGGCATCCTTGTCTTGTTCCTGATCTCAGTGGGAAAGTTTTCAGTCTTTCACCATTGAATACAATGCTAGCTGTGGGTTTTTCTTATGTGCTCTTTACCATATTGAGACAGCTTCCTTCTATTCCTATATTTGGAGTGTTTTTATCAAGAAAGTGTGCTGTATTTAGTCAAATGCCTTTTCTGCATCAATTGAGAGGATCATGTACTTTTTCTTTTTCAATTTATTGATGTGGTTTATTACACTAATTGATTTTCTTTTGTTGAACCATCCTTGTATACCTGGGATAAAAACCACTTGATCATGGTGTGTAATTCTTTTAATGTGCTTTTGGATTCAGTTTGCAAGTATTTTGTTGAGGATTTTTGCACCCATATTCATTAGACAAATGGGTCTTAATTTTATTTTTTTTAAAATATCTTTATATGGCTTCAGTATCAGGGTGATATTGGCTTCATACAAAGAGTTTGGTAGCATTCTTTCCTGTTCAATTTTTTGGAAGAGCTTGAGCAAGATTAGTATTAGATAATCTTTGAATAATTGGTAGAATTCACCTGTGAAGTCATCTGGTCCTGGGCTTTTCATCTTTGGGAGGTTTTTGATGACTGTTTCAATCTCTTCACTTGTGATTGGTTTGTTGAGGTCTTCTCTTCCTTCTAGGTCAGTGTAGGTGATTCATGTGTTTCTAAGAATTTGTCCATCTGGTCTACGTTGTCTAGTTTTTTGACATACAGTTCATAGTATCCTCTTATGATCTCTCTTATTTCTGTGGGGTCAGTGGTAATGTCCCCTCTCTCATTTCTGATTTTATTTATTTGGGTCTTCTCTCTTCTTTTCTTTGTCAGTCTAGCTAAGGGTTTGTCGATTTTGTTGATGTTCTCAAAGAACCAACTCTTGGTTTTGTTGATTCTCTCTCTCTCTCTCTTTTTTTTTTTCTTGATTTCATTCATTTCTGCTCTGAGCTTTGCTATGTCTTTCCTTTGTCTTAGTTTGGTATTAATTTGATGTTCTTTTTCTAGTTCCTCCAAGAGTACAGTTAGATCTTCAATTTTAGCTCTTTCTTCTTTTTTAATGTAAGCATTGAGGGCTATAAATTTCCCTCTCAGCACTGCCTTTGCAGTGTCCCTAGGAATTGATATGCTGTGTTCTCATTTTCATTTGTCTCAAGATATTTTACTGAATTCTCTTGCAATTTTGACCCACTGATCATTTAAGAGTGTGTTGTTTAATCTCCAGATATTTATGACTTTTCTCTTTTTCCACCCATAATGATTTCTAGCTTCATTCCATTAGGATCAGAGAAAGGGTTTTGTATAATTTCAGTCTTTTTAAATTTATTGAAACTTGTCTTGTGACCCAACATACGGTCTATCTTGGAGAAGGATCCGTGAGCACTTGAAAGGAATGTCTAGCCTGCTGTTTTGGGGTGCAATGCTCTATAGAGAGATGTCTGTTAGGTCTAGTTCATTTATCATATTATTCAAGTTCTCTCTTTCTTTATTTATCCTCTGTCTAGATGTTCTATCCAATACTGAGAGTGGTGTATTGAAGTCTCCAACTATTATTGTAGAGACATCTATTTCTTCCTTCAGCTTTGCCAGAGTGTGCCTCATGTATCTTGGGGCATTCAGGTTAGGTGCAGAAATATTTAGTATAGTCATTTCTTATTGGTGAATTGCCCCTTTTATTAATATATAATGACCTTCTTCATCCTTATAACAGTTTTGCATTTAAAATATATTTTGTCCAATATTAGTATCGCTACTGCAGCTCTTTTTTGGTTACTATTTGCATGGAATATCTTTTTCCAACCTTTCACTTTTAACCTGGTTGTGCCCTTACATCTGAGGTGACTCTCTTGTAGATGACGTATAGATGGTTCATATTTTTTTATCCATTCTATTAGTCTATGTCTTTTGATTGGGGAGTTCAAGCCATTAACATTCAATGTTATTACTATAAAGACATTACTTCATCCATTTTGTCCTTTGGCTTTTTGTTGTCATATTGTACTATTGTCTGTCTTTTTATCCTTCATTTACCCTTCCTAATAATATTCATTTCTATACTCTTCTCCAAATCTCTCACCTTTTTTTCCCTTTCAGGCTGCAGCACTTCCTATAGTATCTCTTGTAATTCTGGTCTTTTGAAAACATATTCTATCAGTTTTGTTTTCTTTGATGTCTTTGAACTCAACCTCACTTTTGAAGGACAGTTTTGCTGGAGACAGAATTCTTGGCTCACAGTTTTTCTCTTTCAGTACTTTATTTTTCAAAATTTTTTATTGTGGGTAAAAATCAAATTTTTCACAATACATACCAATATTTGTAAAATGATGTATAAATACATATGCATATATGTGCATTTGCTTACATAAATGTTATTATATATATATATTTATATATATTTTAAAGGTGCTTAGATTACCTAAATATTACTCAGAAATTACAGGGATTCCCATGTTCCCCACCTCCCACACCTCCCACAATATCCCACACCAACATCCTTCATCAGTGTGGCACATCTCTTTCAGTACTTTAAATACATCATACCACTTTCTTCTCGCCTCCATGGTTTCCAATGAGAGGTTGGCACTTAATCTTATCAAGGTTTCCTTGTATGTGATGCTTTCAGAATCCTGTCTTTATCTTTGATATTTGCCATTCTGGAGAGTAGGTGTCTCTGGGTAAGTCTATTCAGATTTACGCTGTTTGGAGTGCGTTTTCATTCTTGGATATTAGGTATTGATATTTATGTCTTTCATAAGGATTGGGAAGTTTTCAGTCATTATTTCCTCAAATATTCTTTCTGCCCCTTTTCCATTCTCTCTGCCTTCTGGGACACTGATAATGAGTATGTTTGTATGTTTCATGTTGTCATTCAATTCCCTGAGTCCCTGTTCCATTTTTTCCTTTTCTTTTCTCTTTCTGTTCTCCTGTCTTTTCCACTTCAGATATTCTGTCTTTGAGCAATTCAAATCTGCTCTTATGTGCTTCTAAGTATTTTTAATCTCATCCATCGTGTCTTTCATTCCCATAATGTCTGTTACTTTTCTTTGCAGGCTTTCAAATTGTTCTTTATGCTCACCCAGTGTCTTCTTAATATCCTTTATCTCTTTGGGCATATTTTCTTTCAATTCTTTGAATTGATTTAGGAGAATAGTGTGATTATCATTGATTAGTTGTCTTAAATCCTGTATCTGTTCAGGATACTTGGTTTGTTCCTTTGCCTGGACCATTTCTTCCTGTGTCCTAGTATGACTTGTAATTTTTTGCTGATGTCTAGGCATCTGAATATGTTGGTGAATTTACTCTGATGGCCAATTTTTCTCTATTTTTTCCACAGCTCTTCTTTGATATTTGGTTCAACTTATTCTAAGTATTTAAAATTGCCCAGCTTAAGTTATCAAAATTGGACCAGGGACTCACTAATGGGGTGCATATTTTCTCCCAGGAGTTAGGATACAGAGAGAACCATAAGTTTTGTCCATGCAATTTCCAGACTGATGAGCAGATGGTGCTCGTCAGCAAACCCTTTCAGGGAGGTGTTTCAATCTCTGTTTTCCTGTGTTTTTGTCTGGCCAGAGCTGAGAGTTAAAGTGGGCTCTGTTGGCTGAATTCACCGAAGAAAAGCTCCTCGACTGTCCCTCCCTTTTCCCTTGAAACAGCTGACAATGAAGAAGATGTCTGTTCCCCTCTCAGTCAGCTGCAGTGAGCCAGGGGTTTTACCTCAGCTTCCTATCTCAGGGGTGGGAGAGGGGAGCCCTTCCTGGCTGCATGGGTGTTTGGTAACTCATGTTTGTTGTTTCAGGTTCTTCGTCTCTCTGTCCCTTGCCCTCCTGTGAATTGTATAGTGTTGTTCTGGTCTGCTGACCCCCAAAGCAGGTTGTTTGGACAGCTTTTGGCTCTTTCTCCGTTGTTTTTGTGAGAGGGTTGAGCCCTGCCTGCCTGGTCTGATGCCATCTTCCTGTAATTCCTCTTTTAGTTTATTTGTAAAGTCAAATCCCTCTTTAAAGAACAATGATCTGTCACACTTACTATTATTGATCCTGAGAGGCTATAAATAAATACTACCAATTCATATAGTTTTGGGAATGATGAGTTAGACACAGTAACTCAGTGACAGAGCTGGAGGTCATAACATACCACAAGCCAACCAGATCAAGTGGTGAAAGACCAGAAGGCACAGTGAGGCCTGGGGCTGATCCTAGAACACCTAGGTGAAGCCCCTTAATGGTGCTGGGCCTTGGTTTCTGCCCCCGTGTTGTGGGAGCACTGGCCTGAGGCTGTCTCAGGTCCACCTTGGGTTGGCAGGGCTGCTTCCCTTGTATAAGAAGAGCCAGAGGTGAGGCTATGGGGTCACACAGGTATGAAGGTAGAGCACAAAGAAGCAGCTAGCCAGGATTTTGCTTTCCATCTTCACAAAGAAGGTTGATTTAGGGGAAATTAACTGTTGAATGCAACCAAAAAGGAGCTTAACTTGGCATAAGACCTGCAAGTTAGGTTAAATGCTGGAGCCTTTGGAGGCAAGAGATAGCCTTCCTCAGGCTTTGGCTTCCCCCAAGAGTCATTTCAGCCCCCAAGATTACAGCAGAAACTTGCTCAGTTGCCCCTCCCTTTTAGTCCCATGCTGATCAAATAAATTCAGCCTATTGGACTACTCAGAACTTTTATCCTCAGAATCATTGCTTTGGACACTTCAGGTGGAGCATTCTCATTTCCAAGGCCAAGTGTAACTGAGTGTCCCCTAACTCTGGAAGGCTATCGCTGTCAGTATTATGCAGTTCCTGTGCAGTTACTCTCCTTAGCTTCTAGATAAAGTCACATTCTAGACTCAGAAAGTTACTCAAAAGGTTTCTGCAGCTGAGGATTTGGAACATTGTTTATGGAGAATCCAAGATTAAACTGTCCATTTCATATTCATCCAATTCTCTTTTAGTCCAATTTATACCTATAACTGTCCAATTTAAAAACTGCTGGGGTTTTAATAAGAACACAAAACCCTACTCGTGAAGGGAATAAGCAAGCAATTATCTAGTGATATACTGAGCACCATAATGGAAGAAACACACGAATCCAGTTTGGGGTGGGGGAGTTTTAGAAAAGAGAGTATTACCTGGAGCCTGAACTGATGGGGGTCAGTCAGCCTGGTTTCGTCAGGGATGGGGGCTGGGTCAGAGGAACAGGATTCACAAAGGATCCAGAGGCAAAAGAGATCAGGAAGCCTTTAGGATTGAGTACAGCCTTCAGGGGCCGGGCTTAGCTAATGGTGAAAAGCAGGCTGGGGGCAGGTGGGGTGGAAATAGAAGTCGTGGACTCTCAGGTCCCGAACACCTTCCATATGTATATTGTGTCCTCATTTACTCTCCACAACAAACCTACCTAGAAAGTGTCACTGTCATTTTTACAAAGGGGAAGCTGAGGTTCTGAGTCCAGCGACCTGCTAACTTTTGCTCAGCAGCTACACTGTGGTCTGCTGGGACCCCCTGACTCTAAAATGCTCTCCAGCGGTTGGGGAGGAGCGTAGCTAGCAGATGTCTTTCTGTAGCCCACAAGCTGCTCCGAAGCCACAGCTTTCCACACCCTTCTGCCTCCGCCATTAGGAAACCCTGTAGCTCCTGCAGGATTTGAGCGTTAGACTGATTCCCAGGGGGGTGTTCGCAGAAATAAAAAGTGACTCATTTGACAGAATCAGGAGCCGGGGATTCTTGCTTCTATTTTTAAAGGGATCAGATCTGGGGAATCCGAGTTATGGATGACAGACTTTATGGGTGAGCTAACTGAGTAAGAATGACGGACTCCAACCGCTTTTTCCTGGAGTGCCAGTTGCACAGTCACCAGCAGCTTGGCACTGCTGAGAACACAGCCCGAGCAGCAGCCCAGCCCCGTGGGGGCCTGGCTGCACCTCTCCCCGGGCTGAGCTGAGTCCAGGTAACTAACATGACGTGGAGACA
>JAQZBX010112989.1:0-10186 GCA_029593785.1 Cabassous unicinctus | reverse complement strand
GAGTGCTATTGGGTCTACATTAAACAGCCCCAGACCACCATGGAGTGCTATTGCGTCTATATTAAACAGCCCCAGAACACCATGGAGTGCTACTGCATCTACATTAAACAGCCCCAGACCACCATGGAGTGCTATTGGGTCTACATTAAACAGCCCCAGAACACCATGGAATGCTATTGCGTCTATATTAAACAGCCCCAGACCACCATGGAGTGCTATTGCATCTACATTAAACAGCCCTAGACCACCACGGAGTGCTATTGCACCTACATTAAACAGTCCCAGACCACCACGGAGGGCTATGGTGTCTACATTAAACAGCCCCAGACCACTATTCTTTTTATAGTATTTCTCTCTTCCCTTCCTGGCAGCCTACCAGTCATCACTCAATTAAAAAGTCAGTATGCCTGATTACCAACTTCTGTCTCCCTTACTCTCCCCATCTGGCCTCTCAAAAATACCCATCTAACCAGCTAGTCTTTGTGCTAGAAAACTGGGATGCCAAACCCACGTGATGGCATAAAAATTATTGGTCCCATTCATTCACTCAACACATTTCTTAAGCATTCTTAATCAAGAGCATTGCACAAGACACTAGGAAAACAAAGCCCAAGAACACAGTCCGCGCCTCTGAAGGTCTCAAAGCCCAGTGGGGATGAGAAGTGGGAATAAAATGATGACAGTGCAGCGACACAGCAAAGGCTATTAGAGAGCCGCTCGTGAGACACACAGAGGCAGGGGCTTCTCCACACGAACAGCCACACGCCTGGGAGGCAGGGACCGAGTCTCACACCTTAAGGACTTGAAAAATATTTAATATTTGTTGAGGGCTTACTGTGTGCAGAGGTGATCCTTCCACATGTTAATTCATTTAGGTCTTACAACAACCTGAAGACATTGCTAATATTGTTCACATAACCAATGCTAATGCTTAAAAAAAAATAGTAAGTTTAAGAGAAGATGAGGAGATTGTTTTATTAATTCACAAGTTCTCAAGTAAAAAAATGATAAAATTAAAAAGATAAGATGAGGAGGTGGTAGTGTACACATGTGTCAAGACCTCAAAGGGGATGAATCTACAGAGACAAACATTTTAGGAAATGCAACAACTCTCCTAAAAGCTAACACTTATTGAGCATTTATTATGTACTCTCTACGTATATTCCCATGTGACCTCAAAACAATCCTTTAAAGTATTACTATTGCCACCATTTGCAGGTGCAGACACTGGCACAGGTTCAAAGCCTTGCCCAGAGAGGATTTGGCTCCAGAACCATGCTCTTGACCCTCTCGCCACAGTGAACATGGGAAATGTAAAAAAAAAATCTGTGGCTACGGGATAAAATTTTCAGGTGAAATTCACTGAGCTGGAGCCAATGAAAGACAGAAAAAAGACAGAAAGAGAATGAAAATAAAACAACATGTGGCAAGGAGATTTAGGCTTGGCAGGTCCTGGCATCCAGTAGGTACCAGGAAGGGCAAGGAGCTGCCCTGATCTCAGCTTTTCATATTTAAACAGTGTATCGGCCTCCATCTGTCCTCCTGCCCGAAGCCCCCGAAGCATTCCCAATACATAATACATTTTCCCCTTTCAGTTTTGCTGGTGCAGATTTTAAAAAGGCAAAAATTATTCTCTATCATTTTTGTCAGAAGTAGAAAGTAGAAGATGAAATTTCCCACCCCCTGAAGAGATCTGTAAAATGAGTTCCTGCCTCTTGGGACATTTGAACTGTCAAGAATTAGTTTTATTTTTAAAAATTATTGGTTTATAAAACATAAAATTATTGTTTTTATAATAGCCAGGAACATTTATTCAGTATAAAATAGTGCCATTTTTCCATGTAATAAAATTTATCTTTAGAGAATTTTTAGATTGCATAAAAGTTATATGGAAAGTATAGGGGATTCTCATATATCCTACCCCCTTCCTCTCCCACATATCCCCCTATTAATAACATCTTACATCATTGTGGTACATTTGTTACAACTGATGAACAAATATTGAAGCATTGCTACTAACCAAGGTCTATAATTTACATTATGGTTTATACTTTGCATTGTACAGTTTTACAGGATTTGACAAAATATATAATGGCCTGTATCCATCATTGCAATATCATACAGAACAACTCCAATGTCCTAAAAATGCCCTATGTTCCACCTATCCCCCGCCACACACACACACACACACACACACACACAGAACCTCTGGTAACAGCTACCTTTATATCAATGTTACAAATTCTCCCATTACTAGAAAAACAATAAGTCTGCTTTGGGCCACAGTTGCATTCCCCTCTAATGTTTGTTCATTCCTCAATCTTGAGGATTTTGGGATGTGATGCCTGCTCTGCTTCAGACTGAAAGGGGGCTTAGATCTTATGAGACAGATGGAAGGAACTGTTTTGCTTGTAGTTGTAGATACTCTTTTTTTTTTGGAATGGGATTGTCCATCATCATCCTTTTGTTAATTGTTCTGGGTGAGTTTGATGAACTGGAGAGTAGATGCTGGTCGCAACTCTGCTGAGATTCAGGGCTCAACCGGCATGCGAACAGACAGGAGATCTAAGTCTCTGGGACATATATTTAATGAGCATAATGCTAATTGTGGGTTCAAATAACAGGGAGAAGAATCATGTGTAGGGAAATTATAAATGAGTCTGATTCTGTTACATTGGAGAAATAGGTTATCATATATTCCAAAGTAAGGCCCACAAAGGGGTGCTGATTTCATGGGGTTGTGTGCCTTGCTTGTAGTGTCCAGATGTCTCTAGAGCCCTCAGGAGCACCCCTGTTTTGGTTTTGCTTACTGTGACAGTTAGTGAGATCTGCCTGAGACATGCATGAGTGTAACCACTGGATTGACCTCCCCACTCACTTTTAAATCTTTTAGCCATAGAAACTCTTTTGTATTTAATGTTTCCCCCTTTGGGTCATGTCTTTTTCCAAACGCATCACTGGTTAAAGCTTGGTAATAATCCCTCGGTGCCAGGGAGGCTCATCCCTGGGAGTCATATCCCATGCCAGGGGGAAGATAGTGAGTTTGACTTAGAGAGAGGCCACATTTGAGAAATAAGGAAATTTTCAGAAGGTAACTCTTAGGCAATAGTTATTATTAGGTTAAGTTTCAATTTTACAAGCATAAGGTTCATAAGTACAAACATTAATATCATAGGCTTGATATAATGGTCTGTTTTCTTTTATTAGGCACTGCCTATGTACTCCAGAGATTCTTGCTACTCTATTTGAGAGCATAGTAGGACTCTCCAGGATGGGAGTTTAATATTTTGTTGGTTTTTGTGTGGGTCTCCACCCATTGAGATAACACCCTATGACAACTTGAACACATTCATATTTCATAGAAGCATGCCCCAGCTGCACCCTTCCCCACACATCCCTTCATCACTGAAACCCTGCACTGGTGACCCTCCCCTGCCATAGACACTAAAAGAACACTCCCACAATTTTATTCTCAACCACAGTTCGCATCCTCCCCAGAGTTCACCTATACCTTCCACCAGCCCTCCCCCCAGCTCTATGGATGGCCCAACCCATCCCCCCAACCCTATGGATGGCCCAACCCATCCCCCCAACCCTGCTCACACTGACACTCCAGCACCATCAACCCACTTATACTGCTGCAGCCCCATTTCTCCCATTCACTGCCAGACCTCAACCATCCACTTTCTCATAGATTCTACGCACATTGATCTGTGGCTCACCACTCTCTACTCCCTTTCTATCACCTATTAAGCTATCTTCCAGACTCTTCCTCCATGAAGCTGCTCAATATCCATGGTTCATATCAGTAAGGTTGTGCAATATTTGTCCTTCTGTGGCTTACTTCACTCAACATAAGGTCTTTGAGATTCATCCATGTTGTCACGTGTGTCAATACTTCATTCCTTCTTATAGATGAGTAAGACTTCATCATATGTTTATACCACATTTTGTTTATCCATTCATCTGCTGATGGACACTGGGTTGCATCCCTCTTTTGGCAACTGTGAATAATGCCACTATGAACACTGGTGTGCATATATCTGTTCATGTCCCTGCTTTCAATTCTTCTGGGTATATTCATAGCAGTGGAATAGCCAGATCCTATGGCAATTCTATGCTTAGTTTCCCACGGAACTGCCAAACTGTCCTACACAATGGCTGCACCATTCTATATTCCCACCAGCAATGGATGAGTGTTCCTATCTCCCCACATCCTCTCCAACACTTGTAGTTTTTTGTTTTTTTAATAGCAGCCAGTCTAATAGGTGTAAGATGATACATATCTCATTGTAATTTTGATTTGCCTTTCCCTAATAGCTAGTGATGTTAAGCATCTTTTCATGTGCTTTTTAGCCATTTGTATTTCCTCTTTGGAAAAGTGTCTATTCAACTCTCTTGCCCATTTTTTTTAAATGGATTGCTTGGGAAGCGGGTGTGGCTCAGTGGATGGAGCCCCCGTTTGCCATGTGGGAGGCCCGGGTTCGCGTCCCGAGGCCTCCTTGTGAGGGCACGCCGGCCTGAGCAGTGCGGTGGGCTGATGCAGCAACCTCACGGCAGGAAGCGGGTGTGGCGCAATGGATGGAGCACCCGTTTACCATGTGAGAGGCCCCGGGTTCGCTTCCCGGCGCCTCCTTGTGAGGGCGGGCCGGCTCGCGCGGCGCCGTGGGCTGATGCGGCGGGACCTCACAGCGGGGGGGAGATGGGCAGACACGGAGAGGACGCGCAGCGAATGGACACGGCAGCACGGGCAGCAGGGGGGGGATGAATAGATAAAATAAATAAATCTTAAAAAATAAATAAATAAATAAATAAATAAATAAATGGATTGCTTGTCTTTATTATTGAGGTGTAAGATTTCTTTATATATGCTGGATATTAGATCCTTATCAGATAAGTAATTCCCAAATATCTTCTCTCATTGAGTAGGTTGTTTTTCACTTTCATGACAAACTCCTTTGAAGCATAAAAGTTTTTAATTTTAAAGAGGTCCCATTTATCTATCGTATCTTTCATTACTTGCTCTTTGGGTGTAAAGCTTATGAAACCATTTCCTACTACAGGATCTTGCAGATTCTTCCCTACATTATCTTCTAGGAGTTTTATGGTCTTGGCGCTTATATTTAGGTCTTTGATTCATCTTGAGTTAATTTTTTTATGAGGTGTGAGATGGTGATCCATCATCTTTGAGAGTTAAAACTTAAGGATTTACTGAGATTTATTCTTAGGTCATAATGTTTAAATCCTGCCAAATGGGTTATATATATCAAATTTGCAGATTTTCTCTGTTTGGAAAGGAGAGTTCAAATAGTTGAAGATTTTCTTGAATCTTAACTTTCGAACGCTTTATTAAGAATATAAAAAAGGAGCCTTGTTTAAATCAATAACAGAGCCCCCTTCCAGAATTATGCTACAAGCAGTTTTACTGGCTGATCTAAAACGTGAGTGTTCTGAAAGACATGCCCCTCCTGCTAATGGCAAATACTGTCAGGACAGGCTTAGGGAGGCCACCACACCATCGTTTCAAAGGTCAAATGACAGGCAGTTAACAGCTTTCAGAAAAGAGTGAGACGCACAAACTGACACAAACAGCTCTCAAAATCTATAAGATGACGTATAATATGCCTTGTCTTCAAAATTTATACTTTGATCTGATCACATATAGAGGCAGTTTCAAGAATTTCTTAGAGTCATAAATGTTAATAAAACATGATGTAAAATTATATTACAGAGCCCAATGATGATAAAAAGAAAACAGAATATGCTGATCTTAGAAAATGTAGATACTGTGACTGGTAGAAATAAAATGTCCAGAGTGCACTTTGAGAAAAAAACAAAAACGTTACTATCGTGATGTCCCCACGTGCCCAGGCTCCGCGGGTGTGAGCATGCTGGGCTCTCCTTCAGGCGCTTGAAGCACATCCTTGGTCTCAGCCCAGCTAAAGCTGCCCTGGGCTACCGCCGCCGTTAACTCATCCCAGGACCTGGGGCTGAGCTCTGCTGGGGCAGGGAAGGAGGCGCCCCGTCTTCCCGCAGAGGCAGCCCAAGTGCAGGCACTTCACACACAGACGTGCTTGTCCAGCCACGCGAAGGAGAGCTGCTTGTAGCTGCCTGAACGGCAGAGCGCCTTAACTCTGCACAGAAAACCCTGCAGGAGCAATCATTCTTAAGTGCAATCTTACTGCGGGAAGGCCTGCGCCTTCTCTCCTCTCTTCAAATGCTGGGCACCACAGTCTTGGTAGACTGGCCTCTCTTTCAGTGGCATTTCAAGACCTCTCCGCTTCTGAAATGTTATTTACCCACACAGATTTACGAATCGACAAGGAACTTCTTCTCTGAAGCACGTGCTGGTCTGTAGAACCCCTAGACGTTTCCAGGCAGGCTGGCCTCACTGCAAAGGCTTGGCACATCTTGCCAGACAGCTAACGGAAGTAATTCTTTCAGGGTTATGTTTCACAGTAAAGGGGGAGACTATTCTCAAAGATTTTAGGTCATTGTTCCAAAGCCCACTTCACATAAGCGAATATATCTCATTGAACTTTGTTCAAAATAGTTCCTTTGGTTTAAATACAGATGCAAAATTATGAAAATTAAGGATTTTTTCCTCTCTCTCTGAGATGCTCAGATACAATCAAGTGTACAAGAAAAGGAAATGTTCTGTTGCTATTCTGGTATTCCATAGCAAAACAGCAAATTCTCTGTATTTCACAAGAACTGTCATTTCTCTGTAGAATTGGATTTTTTCCAATACACATGAATTACAGAAGATACTGTCACTGTGAGATGTTCTTATCTTTAATGGAAGACTGCTGTATTTTCTTTGAAACTCCTAAAACAATGAGTTTTTGAACTAGAGTCTATGATTTTTTAAAAAATGTAACCGAAACCCTCAGCCTAGTAAAGGCTGGACAGCTGAGTCTCTCCATTTTGCATATCAATTACGTTTAGCCTCTCGGCGTTCTACCTTATGGTGTCACCATTGGCAGATGGTTATCCAGGGATGGATGCATTTCGGTAACAGTTTGAAATGCCCCTGGGTAATAAAGAGTGTAAATGATGGCTTGTGCCTTTGAAATAATTCAAGGAGACTGTGAGTGGCCTGTGGGGTACAGCTGGAGACAAAATCCACATTTGCTTTGAGAACCCTGTTTGTGCTGTGGATTAAAGTAATTTTAAAATATGTTGATTGAAAAAAAATAAATGGCATTCAAGACTCTGGGTTTTTACAACACGGCTTATCACCACGCAGAGCTACTGACTTCAATTGCATAGGATTCTTAGTTACGGGGTTTTCTCTTTCATTTCTTCTTTCCTGTGGGATTTCCTGCTCACAAAACCCTCCACTCTCCATCGCTCTGCCTTAAGAACAGAAAGGAGAAAACGGAAGTGTGGCTGAGCGGGACCAGCGGGACATCTCTGGGAGGCATGAGTGAGTGGGCTCCCAGGCTGCAGGAACCCGGGGAACGCAGGGCATGTTTAGGGCACTGGAATGGCTCCGCATGATCCTGCAATGACGGACAGAGGCCCATATGCACTTGTCAAACCCTGCAAGACTGCAGTGCAAAGTGTAAACCACACGCGTCAACACGGTTCATCAGTTGTAACAAATGCACCACACTAATGTAAGAAGTAATTAATAGGGGAAATGTGGGAATCACCTGTTCTTTCAATGTAACTTTTCTGTAATCTAAAACTTCTCTAAAAATCAAGTATATCTAAAAAAGAGAAAAAAGGTAATAGTTGGAATTTTTGAGAATGAAAGCACACAATCAAGGCAACAAATTAAAAAAAACACAGGTTATAAAGAGATGGCAGCATTTCAGAGTAAGAAAAGCAAAAAACTTCAGAGGTGATTACTATCTGCCTGATTGCAGAATCAAAATGAGGCAGAATGCTTGAATTAGAGAAAAACCTGAAAGGGGGCCGTTTTAACCGAGTGCTGGATGAAGCAGACTTATCACCGGTCCAACAGCACAGACATCAGTTAGTGTAAAATTAAGCTGTATTTGGAGTACCAGGCTGTGCTAGACTGTATACAGCAGGGGTTCTTAGCCTTTTTTGTTCCACGGTCCCCTTTGCCAGTCAGGTGAAATGAATAGTACCGTTATTTATTTATTGCATACATTCATCAGTGAAGGAAATGATAGATTTCAGTTAGAGGTCAGAGAAAATAAAGATAATACATTAATTTTTTTCAATTCATGCTCACGGACCCCCTGAAATCTGTGGACCCTGGTTAAGAACCCCTGGTGTACACGGTAGCAAAGACTCTGCCTACTCTTAAACTGAACACCGACGCTGGTGGAAAAGATTTCACCATACGAGGTGGCGCCTAACCCGGCACGAGGTTTCAGGCATTGAAGACTAAGACGCAGGAATGGGGCGAGGCAGGGACATGAGCTGCGCTCGCTGGGAGGCTCGGGGGAAGGTGGCTCCTGAGGAACGTCAAGGAAGAGCTACTGGAGCGGGTGCAGCTCAGCGGCTGAGCACCTGCTTCCCACGTGCAAGGTCCCGGGGAGGCTCGGGGGAAGGTGGCTCCTGAGGAACGTCAAGGAAGAGCTACTGGAGCGGGTGCAGCTCAGCGGCTGAGCACCTGCTTCCCACGTGCAAGGTCCCGGCTTCAATCCCTGGTACCTCCTAAAAAACAAAACAAAACAAAAAAACCACGGGGCTGTGGTCCTTAGCCAAGGGCAAGCATCAGAGAAAGCTAAGAAGCTTTTTCACTATAGACCTTGTCATATTTTCCAAAAGTTTTTAAATCCAGAGATTCTGGTTGTAATGGAGCCCAAGGGGTGTACATTTTGAATATACTCCTCAAATAATTCTGTTGTGACTGAGAATTGACTCTAATAAAAAATTAAAATAAAATAAAAATAATTCCGGTGTGATTCCTGGCTGTGAACCACTGAACCAGGGATTTAAAAAATCCTCTTAGGAGAATATTGAAGGCATTCCAGTAAGACCTTTCTGTGGGCATCTCAGAGGGAAAGGAGAGGTGGGAATTATTCCAAAAGTCACTGAAAAGGAAAGCTGCTTTGGACTTGGTAATGGTACTCCCTGAGAGAAGACGTGAAGAGGGCTTGACATTGTAATATGGGAAAGCTACTAATGGTGGGATTTGCAGCACTGAGTTGTCACTCAAATGCAGCTGTGTCTTCAGAGAAGAGGAGATACGGGAGATGAGGCCTAGGAGTCTGCCTGTCAGCACCAAGACACTGGATAAACTGAGGGAAATGAGTAAAAAGGATAAGGGCAGAGGACTCAACCTGGGACTAGATAAAGAAGGTTCAGGGACTTTTGGAGGCCGAGAGGTAAGAGGAGAATGAGGAGAACAGAATGTCACTGAAGCTCAGAAGGAGAAAGTAATAAAAAAAATCGTTAGGTCCAGAATAATCAGCACTGAAAGAAAACACTCCTGACTTTGACTAAATAAGGTCCACGGCGAACTTGGAGAAGTCCACCCAAGAACTCAGAGTCGGGCGAGCCCTGAACACCTCTAACTTCAGGCATTAGGGACCTGAAAAGCACCTTAATTGACAGTGCTCCTGGATTTCCCTGCCAGGGGCCTTGCTGACGCAGCTCTGCTCCCGAAGCCCTTGGAATGTAACTGAACAACCCTCTTAGATCAGGTGCCAGAAGAGAAACCAAATCCAACCAGATGCCTCTCTGTTTTTTTACTAGATTATTGCTAAGGTAAGTCTGATTCATCCAACAGAAAGGGGAAAAAAGGTTATAAGAGCCACCCACAGAAAGAACCGCACAACAGAAGAATGCATCTGAGCGTCAGGTCGGAAGCCACGTCTGCACTGGACGACGCCGTCTCCCTGTGATGGCAGGAAGAGCCAGCAGGGCCAATCTGCTCCTCTCTCCCTGGCTGCTGGCTACTTGAACCAGACTGACCTCAGGAGCTGTGGAGCGTCGGCCTCCTACTGCGGCCACAGGGACCTGGAGGAAGGGAAGGAAAACGCAGGGAGCAGACAGAGCAGGGGAGCCCGTCCTCCTCTGGGCCAGAGCTCTCTGTCCCTGCTTCTCTCCTGCTGCCCTGCTGCCCCTGCTGGCATTTCTGTGCCTTTTTCTCTGTGTTCACAAACTCCCAGGGGGGATCTGACAGTTGGTTTAGTCACCACCCAATGTGAAGTAGTACTGTAAGGGTACAGAGACCACCCAAGAAAGCAGCAGGCGCACG
>JAQZBX010112988.1:0-10148 GCA_029593785.1 Cabassous unicinctus | reverse complement strand
ATTACCCTTTTTTTTTTTTTGTCATTTATGTTCAAACCATACTCAAGACCAAAAGATGATTAATGAAGAACTTGAAATTCTGTCTTCTTAGAATGGTAGGTTCTGAGTAAGGTCACTGCGTACTCCTGCATAAACTTTCATGTCCTTCCAAAATCTCCTGCTAAAGTGGAAACTGCTCTCAAAGGTAGTCACATTTAATCATTAGTTATCCAAAGTGTTCTTGAATAACAGAATGATCATGAATGCTGTCCTCCAATATCTGAAAGAAAACCTAAAGCAGTCCACTGTCCTTAATGCCATCAATTCTATTCACAATGATTATTGTAACTGTTAGCTACAGCTGCATATAAGGGAATTCCCAAAGAGAGTTTAAGATAATGCTTTTAATATCACAGCTTAGTTTATGGTGTTGAGTTGTGTTGATATATGCAGAGCTTTTCAAGAGTCTGTAGTCAGCTGGCAAGACTCTGCTTCTGCTAGTCAGACTGTCTTAAATATTTGGGCTCTTCTGGACAAGGCTAGTCCAGGGTGCCCTTGGCTGAGAAAACAGACATTTCTTCCACATGTTTTGCTCTCCTTTACATACTTCAAAGAGATTGCAGCCTTATCTTGGGAATTGGTGGAGGGAGTTCCTGCAGAGCAGTTTTTGAGGTTCCCTCCATGAAATCATAAAATGTTACTCTATTCTGGTCACATTTGATTTTGAAAATTTGTATGAATCTAATTGAATAGTTTTCTCAAATCCTGTGTCTCATCTGGAGCTTTGATATGTTCCTTTGCTTGGGCTATTTCTTTCATTTTCTTTGTATGGTTTGTAATTTTTTGCTGATGTTCAAGCATCTGAATATGATGGTGAGTTTACTCTGATGCTTAATTTCTCTCTTTTATAGGGATTTAGTGGTGGGACGCTGTGTGCTTTTACTGCGATTCTTTGATTCTTGCTTCATCTGCTTCATGGTATTTAGGATTGTCCTGTTAATTGCTCATATCTGGGCTGTGGACACAGTAATGTGTTCCAGACCTGCTTCCATGGGCCTTGAGAGTAGGGGCTGTGAAGGCCAGAAAAAGCCTCTCTTATTTTAGTTTCTTCACATGCACTTCCTTCCTTGGTCAGCAGATGGCGCGCATGGGAAACCCTCTCGGTTCAAAGCCTGGTCTGAGTGTATTCTGTGGGCAGAATGCCCAACTAGCAGCTACTGGTAGTAGGTGAAACACAGAAGCCAGTCTCAGGTCACATTTGAAATGCAAGTAAATAACAGAGACACACACACTGGAAAAATTAAGGAGTTGGAGACATTATGTGCATTCATTTGGAAGGACATATCCCCCTTCCTGAGTCAGAGGGTTGAGGCAAGATGGCAGAATTTGGAGACTCCATGATTATCAGTAAGGATCTCATGAATTGATCAATGGTCTCACCTAGCTTCCTTTGCAGGTTTCATGAACAGGTAGTCCTATGTTATGCATAATAACACATTGATTTTCTTTATCTGGTTCCCCTATGGCATATTTTTGGATTTTGCCTAATTCTAGTAGTTTTTATTGGAAGTCTTCTAATGTGTCAAGGCATTACTTCATGTGCAGGAGTCATCAAAGAAGAAAGTAAAATATCATTGTGTTTCTATTACAAAATACACATGGCATCTAACTATTTTTTATCCATTTGGAGCTCATTTCTTAGTGGGAAATGTTACTATACATCTAAAATGTATCAAGAACAGTGAATCTACTTATGGATAGAATTCAGTTGCTATGAATAGAAAATCCACCAAAATAGTGACATAAAGAAATTTTGGTTTATTTATGCACACCTCACATGTCTAGAGTTAGACAGTCCGGGGATAATATGGAAGCTCAGGAAAGTTGTTAAGTTGTCAAATCTCATCTATCTATCTATCTATCTATCTATCTATCTATCTATCTATCTATCTATCATCTATGACATACTGGGAATTGAACCAGAGACCTTGTACATGAGAAGCAGGTGCTTAACTACTGTGCCATACCCACTCTCTTCTCATTTTATTTTAGTATAGCTGCCACACTTATCAAAGTGAAAGCCATATCATAATCAGGAAGAATGGAATTCAAAGATGTAGTACAAAGGGATGTGTAAGATAAGGATTCTAAAATTCCTATTTTTTAGCGTAACACATATAAGAAAATGTGCTATATCATAAACTCAATGAATTTTCAAAAACTGGATATAATCTGTGGAACCAGAATCCAAACAAGAACATAACATGGCCAGTTCCCAAAGATCTTCTCTTTACTCAAGGTGATTTATACACTAAATGGAATATTATTCAGCAGCAAAAAAGATGGAACTTCCATTGCATGCTACAACATGGATAAACATTGAATACTTCATGTTGAGAGGACTAAGATAGGCATGAAAAAACACATATGGTATTTTCTTGCTTATATGAAACACACAGAAGTGACTAGTAGGTTATGTTACCAGGGATTAAGGTAGGGAGTGGTTATTCCTTACTGTGTGCACAGTTTCTGTTTGAGGTGATAAAACAGTTTAGGTAAATGTTGATTGTAGTCACATGCTGTACATATAAACATTACATGTGAATTGTATACCTGAATATGATTAAAATGTAAATTTTGAATTGTACTGATGTTATTATGAGGTCAACTTCTAAATATACATAGGGATTTTAATTTATTGTTTAGTCTTAAATTTATAGAAGGTTAATAGATCTATTAAGGAAATAAATTAGGCACCACTCAAAGATATGCAGGAAAAATAAATGAGACCATCCTTTCATAGTGGTAGGCTCAGGCCATGGTGCATAAGAAGGTCTAAATATATTTCTTATAATGAACAAACATTTTATAAATGAGGGACAAAATGGCAGGTGGTAACTTTTGTTACAAGCACAAAATTCCTAAATGTTTTGGCAAAGTGTCATCAAGCAAAGATGTGTCGTATCCATGGTTTCCATGGATTCCAATGGATAAATTCTCCTCTTCACTGAAGAGGAAAATACTAAATTTCTGGAGATAATGTCAAGGGCTGTATCCGCAGCCCATGCCAGAGCTTTGGAGATCTAAGGGACCTGGTCCAGGTGGGCAGCTCAGTCTTAAACTTTGGAATAACTTTAATTCAATGGATGGGATAAGTTGCTAGGAGGTTACATCTGTGGAAGGTAGGGGAGTTAATGAAGGAAAAATCATAGAAATGGGATTCCCCTGACTCAGAACCTAGACTACTGGGAACAGAGAATCAGTAGGAAAAATTTCCTTTCTGTCCAAACCAGTGTCCCACAGGGAAATGATGGCTCATGGATAGAAGTAACAAGGAAACATGTTAATGAGCAGTTATAAGGAGGCTGAAAATATCTCCTCTACTGCTATCCCTCAACCTGTGCAACCCTGGGCTGGACAGACATACTTGTTTCTGCCTGGGGGACAGATACCTGACTCATTCTTGCTGTCTTGACAGTGAAAGAGCTTCAGTCCTATCACACAGGGAGGAATTTGGACTTCCACACGGAGACATTCTTCTCAAAGATCCTGTCCTGGTGAGTCTGAAACCTCAGCAGAATTTGAAGGAAAGGGGTCAAGAAGAATGAAAGGCAAGAGCTTATCCATGAGCTTATCCATGAGGTCATCTGAGAGGCAGCCTAGCCTAGATCTCTCTGGAGCTGAGAGATCATCGTACTTGTTTTCCTCCTAGTATAACTAACAAATGTAAATACATATTATGTTAAAAAAGGAGTTGTCCATTGGACTTAGCTATGCAGGGGACCTTGTTGACAATTAAGTAATGGGAATGGAAGCAAAATTAAAAGAGGGAATGCATAGGAGAAAGTGGTTTCAGGAAAACAGAACGTCAGTCCATTGAGTGTTTTACTAAATGGGAGTAAGGAAAAATGGGGTATTAGCAGTGGATGAATATGTACAAGTGAGGACTTTCTCTTAAGAGTGCTTTATTGAGCTTGTTTCTGTATTGATGGCAAAGATCCTGTCCAATGGAGGTAAGATTTTATCTTACTCAGAATTTCATGGGACCAACACTGACACATTGAGTATTGCATGATAAAAAGTCAGTTTTGTTTAATAGCTGTAAGGTGGTATACTAAGTTTTTTTCTTGGCAATTTTTTTATTGGTGAAATTAAATTAATGTGAATTTATTAGCCATTTATTTTCTCCATTACAGGCAATTGTTTATTCAGGTCTTGCTCTGTATACTGGGGCCCGAGTGTTTTAGTTGTTGCTTTGTTTGAAACTTTTCAAATACAGAACTGTAGGAATTTTTCTTTTACTTTCATTCTTTTATAACATCTTAGCTGTTTGTTTTTCAGTTCTTTTATATATGTATAAATGTATTTAGGGACATTGTTTGAAAGTTTATGCATTTTGTGTGGTCAAATCAATATTACCAGTGTTACATATTGTTTCTCTCCAACTGCTTTTCTTTCTTTCTATTTGAGTTATTTTTTTATTTCTAAAGAAGCTTTAAATTACAGAAATTTTGCATAAAAATATAAGGGGTTCTCATATACCCTCCCTCTCCCCTCCCATACATTCCCCCATTAACAACATCTCTCTTTAGTGTGGTACATTTGTTACAATTGGTGAATACATATTGAAGCATTGTTACTAATCATGATCTATAAGTTACATTATGGTTTACATTTTGCACCACACAATTTTATAAGTTTTGACAAAATAGCCTGTATCCATCATTGCATTATCATTGAGAACAATTCCAACGTCCCAAAAATGCCCCTTGTTACACTTATTCCTCCCTCTCCCTCTCCTCAGAACCTCTGGTGACCACTGCCTTTATATCAATGTTACAAGTTCTTCCATTACTAAAATAATAGTAAGTCTACTTTGGTACATAGTTGTATTCCTTCTTATGTTAGTTCATTTCTCAATCATGAGATTTTGGGATGGTGATATTCATTCAGCTTCTGATTGAGAGGGGCTTAGATTCCATGGGACAGATGGGTGGAACTGTCTTGCTTGTAGTTGTAGATACTCTCTGTTTTGGGGATGGGCGTTGTCCATCATCATCATTTTGTTGGTTTTCCTGGGTGAGTCTGCTGAACTGGAAAGTAGGTCCTGGCTGCAACTCTCCTGAGATTCAGGGCTCAACTGGCCTATAAAGAATCTGAAGATTTAAGTCTCAGGGACGTATATTTAATGGGTATAGTGCTAATTATTGGTTCACATAAAAGGGGCAGAAGAGGCATGTGTATTAAAAATTTCTTACTCTGATACATTGGGGAGATGGGTTATTCTATATTCCAAAGTAAGCCATTGCCCTTCAAACTCAGAAAGCCCTGCTTCCTTTGATTTAATGATTAATAATGATTAATATTTATACATATTTCATTAATGATTAAAATGATTGTTTTATATGTATAGCCCTCTTGGTTTTACACCCAGTTTTCTTTATTGTGCTCTTTGTCTTTTGTGGTTAGATCTATTTCTATAACTGCATCATCCTCTGCCATCACCTGAAAGTATTCTTTATCATTTGTCAACAGGTCACCTTTATTCTCTCCATAGTCTAGAGGATCCCACAGTCTGTGATTATTGGGAGGGATCCTAAAGAACTGAAATAAGGACATGGGATTGGGGACTTATTTGGGAAGAATGAGATATTTGAGAGGTAGAAGAAAATTTAGCCTCATCTTCTTACCCATGATAGCCATTCATTTACTGACATGAAAAGGACCATACTGAGAATTTTACAGATATTAATTTGTCATCTAAATCATTTCAGGAGATTCAAACCAAAATTATCCCTATATAGGTGGCTTTATTAAGATTTAAAATGGTTAGTTCCTATCAAATTTCAACAGCTTATATAATGGAAGATCTCAGCTTCAAAATCAATTTTGCTTGGTTCCAATTTTTTCTTTTGCATTTATTATCATTAAAAAAAAAAGTTTACTGCAACAAAGAAAGCCAAAACAGAAGTAGCCATTGGGTTCTAGGGAGGGCAAAGGAATTTTTTTTTTTTTTTGCCATTAATGATGTGTTATATTTATTGTTTTCTTTTTTAAATTTAAAAAAAGATATTTAGATTACATAAATGTTACATAAAAATGTAGGGGATTCTCATATGCCCCACTCCCCATGCCTCCCACACTTTCCAATATTAACAACATCCTTGATAAGTGTGGTACATTTGTTAAAATTAATGAACACATATTTGAGCATTGCTACTAAGTGTGGATTATTGTTTACCTTATAATTTAAAGTCTCCCATACAATTTTGTAATTTACACAAGATATATAATGGCCTGTATCTGTTATTGCAACATCATTCAAGACAATAACTATTTCCTGAAAATGCCCCCTTATTACATCTATTTTTCCCTCTCCCTCACCTCAGACCCTCTGGAGGCCACTGCTTCCACATCAATGTTAAAAGTTCTTCCATTGTTAAAATAACAGTTGGTCTATAGTACAGGAACAGAAAGTCCTGAGGATTCTGGGATGGTGATGCCCACTCTGCCTCTAATTGAGAAGGAGCTTAGATCCCATGGGGCAGATGGATGGCACTATTTTGCTTGCAGATGTAGACTCTCTGTGTTCCTTGGGATAGTAACTGTCCATCATCATTTCCTTGTTAGTTGTCCTGGGTGAGTCCAATGAACTGTGGAATAGATGATGCAAATCTGTTGAGATTCAGGGCCCAACTGGTACACGGAAAGTCCAAAGATTTAAGTCTCTTAGAAATACAACTATCAACTCTAGTACTAACTCTAGCTTACAATAGAAGGTGTAAAAGAGCCATGTGTAGGGATACCATGACTGAGTACAACTCCGTCACACTGAGGAGCACAAATTCCAAAATAGGGCCCACTGGCAGGATGCCAAGCTCCTGAGCTATCATCCGTGCCTATTGTGTCTGGATGCCTCCAGATACCTCAGTAGCCCTATTAATTGAGGCAATATTTACTGTGGCAACCAATGGGATCTTGCTGAGACATTCATAAGCATAACTTCTGGGATGACCTCCGGATTCACTTTGAAGTATCTTGGCCATAAAAAGTCATTTGTCTTTACACTTGCCACCTTTTGGTTAAAGTCTTTTTCCAGGTGCATTCCTAGTTGGTGCTTGGTAGTAATCCCTCTGTGCCAGGGAGGCTCACACCTGTGAATCATGTCCCATACCATAGGGAAAGCAATGCATTTATATGCTGAGTTTGGCTTAGAGGGAGACCATGTTTGAGCAATAAGGAAGCTCTCAGGAGGTAATTCTTAGGCAATCTATAATACTAAGCTAAGTTTCTATTTCAAAAGAAAAGGTTCATAAGTACAGCCATCAATATCAAGGGCCCAACAATAGTCCATCCTCTTTCACTAGTCACTGCCCCTTTACTCAGGGGATTCTTGCTGTTCCTTACAGAATGTGGCAGAATTCCCCAGGATGGGAATTGGATATTCTTTTGGCTATTGTGTGGATCTCCACCCACTGTGTGACAATGCCCCATGAACACATGAACTCATTCATATGTCTTAATAGTGTGCCCCAGGTCAACTTCCTCCCAAGCATCCCCAATCACTGACACCTCGCACCAATGACGCTCCTCTGCCACAGCTGTAACCCTTCTGAGAACCAATACTTCTTCAAAAATGAAGCCAACACAATACCTGAATAAAATTGAAGAAGAAAATGGAAAAACAATGATAGTTTTAAACATAAGAAAGAAAATATAGATTTTTTTTAAAAAAAAAACTAAAACTAAAATAAAATAAATTGGGATATTAAAAATAATGAAAATATTTAAAAAATTTTTTTGTCATTTTGCATTTCATCACTGTAAGATTTGTTGTCCTATATGTACAGTGACATTTTCTTCCATTTTTTCCCCCAGTGTCTTACTTTTTTTCATTTAGTTTTTAAAGAAGTTTTAGGTCACAGGAAAGTCACGTACAGAATACAAGGGACTCTCATTTACCCAACACCCTCCCCTTTTTCCCCTTTTCCAAAATAATAACCTTTTTATATGTGGATGATACATTTGTTACAACTGATGTACAGTTACATCAGTTACTGTTTTTTTAATAGCCATCATTCTAATGGGTGTAAGATGGAACCTCATTGTAGTTTTCATTTGCATTTCCTTAATAGCTAGTGATATCAAGCATTTTTCCATGTACTTTTAAGCCATTTGTATTTCTTCCTTGGAGAAGTGTCTTTTCAGGTCACTTGACCATTTTTTAAATGGGTTGTTTGTCTTTTTATTTTCGAGGTGTAGGATTTCTTTATATATGCAGGATATTAGGCTCCTATCAGATATATGGTTGCGAAATATTTTCTGCCATTGGGTAGGCTGCCTTTTTATTTTCTTGATAATGTTCTTTGAGGTGCAGAAGTTTTTAATTTTGAGGAGATCCCATTAATCTATTTTTTCTTTTGCTGCTGGTGCTTTGGGTGTGAAGTTCATGAAACCATTTCTTATTACAACATCCTGTAGATGCTTCCCTACATTATCTTCCAAGGTCTTTATGGTTTGGGGTCTTATATTTAGATCTCTGATCCATCTTGAGTTGATTTTTGTGTAAGGTGTGACATGGTGTTCCTCTCTCAGTCTTTTGGATATGGATATCCAGTTCTCCAACCACCACTTGTTGAAGAGGCCATTCTCTCCCAACTGAGTGGGCTTGATGGCCTTGTTGAATATCAGATGACTGTATGTATATGTGAGGATTTATATTAGAACTCTCAATTCGGTTCCATTGGTCAGTATGTCTATCCTTGTGCCAATACCATGCAGTTTTGACAACTGTAGCTTTGCAGTATATTTTAAAGTCAGGTAGTGTGATACCTCCAACCTCATTTTTCTTTTTCAATATGTCTGTGGCAATTTGGGGCCTCTTACCCTTCCAAATACATTTTGCAGTTAGTTTTTCCAATTCCTTAAAAAATACAGTGTTGATTTTTATTGGGATTGCATTAAATCTGTAGAATAGTTTGCATAGGATAGACATATTGATGATGTTTAGTCTTCCTATCCATGAACAGGGAATATACTTCAATTTATTTAAGTCTTTTTTGATTTCCTTTAACAGTGTTGTGTATTTTTCTGTATATGAATCCTTTATGTCTTTAGTTAAATTTATTCCTAGGTATTTCATTCATTTAGTTACTACTGTAAATGGTATTTTTTTTTTCATGATTTCCTCCTCCGATTACTTGTTATTGGTGTACAAAATGGTAATGATTTTTGAGCATTTATCTCATAGCCTGTGATGTTACTGAACTGCTTTATAAGTTCTAGAAGCTTTGTTGTAGATTTCTCAGGGTTTCCTATATATAGGATCATATCCTATGCAAATAATGAAATTTTTATTTCTTCTTTTCCAGTTTGGATGCCTTTTATATCTTTTTCTTGCCTCATTGCTCCAGCAAGTACTTCTAAGACAATGTTAAATAGGAGTGGTGATAGTGATCATACTTGTCTTGTTCCTGATCATATTTCCTTATTCATTCTGCCAATCTGTGTCTTGACTGGTGAGTTTAATCCATTAACATTCAGTGTTATTACTCTCAATGAATTTCTTACATCAACCATATTTTCTTTGGGTTTATGTATGTCATATGTTGTTTTCATTTCTCTTTTTGTCCTTTTAGTCATTCTTACACTCTCCTCCAACTCTCTTTTTCTCTTGTTTTTTTCCTTTCAACCTGTAGAACTTCCTTTAGTATTTCTTAAAGGACAGGTTTCTTATTGGCATACTCTATTAATTTCTGTTTATCTGTGAATATTTTGAACTCTCCACCATTTTTGAATGCCAGTTTTGTTGGATAGAGAATTCGTGGCTTGAAGTTTTTTTCTTTGTGTACCTTGACTATGTCATACCACTGTCTTTTTGCCTCCATAGTTTCAGATGAGAAATCAGCACTTAATCTTATTGTGCTTCCTTTGTATGTGATGGTTCTCTTTTCTCTTGCTGCCTTGAGTATTTTCTCTTTGTCTTGAGCATTGGACATTTTGATAATTATATGTCTTGGAATAGGCCTGTTGGGATTTATACTGTTTCGGGTGTGCTGTGCTTCCTGGACATGTACATCCACCTTCCTCAATAGGGTTGGGAAATTTTCAGCCATTATTTCCTTCAACACTCCTTCTGTTCCCTTTCCCTTCTCTTTTCCTTCTGGGAT
>JAQZBX010112987.1:0-10148 GCA_029593785.1 Cabassous unicinctus | reverse complement strand
AGGCCATCTGCCTTTTTATTGTTGAGTTGTAGGAACTCTTTATATATCAAGGATATTAGACCTCTGTCAGATGTATGACTTCCAAGTATTTTCTCCCATTGAGTAGACTGCCTTTTTACCTCTTTGCACAGTCCTTTGAGGTTAATTTTGAGGAGGTCCCATTTATCTATTTTTTCTTTTGTTGCTTGTGCTTTGAGTGTAAGGGTTAAGAGACCCCCACCTACTACAAGGTCTTGTAGATGTTTCCCTACATTATCTTCTGAGAGTTTTATGGTCCTGGCTTTTATATGTAGGTCTTTGATCAATTTTGAATTGATTCTTGTATAGGGAGTGAGATAGGCATTCTCTTTTATTCTTTTGATAATGGATATCCAGTTCTCCCAGGACCATTTGTGGACTGTTCTGTGCCAGAAAACTGGACTTGGTAGACTAATCAAAAATCAATTGACCATAGAGGTGTGGGTCTATTTCTGAACTCTCAATTTGATCCCATTGATAAAAGTGTCTATCTTTATACCAATACCATGCTGTTTTGACCACTGTAGCTTTATAATACATTTCAAGGTAAGGAAGCGTGAGTCCTCTAACTTCACTCTTCTCTATTAGGATGCTTTTGGCTATTTGGGACTCCTTCCCCTTTCAAATAAATTTGGTAACAGACTTTTCTATTTCTATAAAGTAAGCTATTGGAATTTTGATTGGGATTGCATTGAATCTATAAATCAATTTGGGTAGAATTGACATCTTCATGATATTTACTCTTCCAATCCACAAATATGGAATGTCCTGCCATTTCTTTAGGTATTCTTTGAATTATTTTAGCAGTTTTTTGTAGTTTTCTTAATACAGATCCTTTGCATTTCTGGTTAAATTAATTCCAAGATATTTGAGTCTTTTTGTTTCTATTGTAAGTGGAATTTTTTTCTTGATTTCCACCTCAGCTTGCTCATTACTAGTGTATAGAAACACTATTGATTTTTGCATGTTAATCTTGTATCCTGCCACTTTGCTGAACTTATTTATAAGTTCTAATAGCTTTGTTGAAGATATTTCAGAATTTTCTACATATAGGCTCATGCCATCTGTGAATAGTGAGAATTTTACTTCCTCTTTTCCAATTTGGATGCCTTTTATTTCTTTTTCTTGCCTAATTGCTCTAGCTCATACTTCTAACACAATGTTAACTAACAGTGGTGAGAGTGAGCATCCTTGTCTTTCTCCTGATCTTAGAGGTAAACCATTCAACCTCTCCCCACTGAGTATAATGTTGGTTGAGAGATTTTCATATATTCCCTTTATTATGCTGAGGAACTTTCCTTTCATACTTATGTTTTGAAGTTTTTTTCAATTAAGAAAGGATGCTAGATTTTGTAAAATGCCTTTTCTGATTCATTCAGGATGATCATGTGGTTTTCTTTCCCTTCAATTTGTTAATGCGAGGTATCACATTGATATATTTTCTTACATTGAATCACCCTTGCATACCAGGAATAAAACCTACTTGATTATTCTGCATAATTATTTTAAAATGCTGTTGGATTTGATTTGCAAGTATTTTTTTTGAGACTTTTTGCATCTATGTTCATTAGAGAGATTGGTCTGTAATTTTCTTTTCTTGCAGTATTTTTATCAGGCATTAGTATTAGGGTGATGAATAGTTTAAACAGGATTGGTGTTAAATCTCAAAATATTTGGTAGAATTCACCTTGAAGTTATCTGGTCCTGGACTTTTTTTCTTGGAAGATTTTTGATGACTGATTCAATCTCTTTACTTGTGATTGGTTTGTTGAGTTCCTGTATTTCTTGTAGATTCAATGTCAGTTGTTTGTGCATTTCTAGGAATTTGTCCATTTCATCTAGGTTGTCTAATTTGTTGGCACATATTTTCTCATAGTATCCTCTTATGATACTTTTTATTTTTTGTGGGTTCAGTCATAATGCCGTCCCTTACAGAACTGATTTTATTTATTTGCATCTTCTCTCTTTTTTTCTAGTCTAGATAACAGTTTGTCGATTTTATAAATTTTCTCAAAAAACCAGCTTTTGGTTTTGTGAATTTTCTCTGTTCCTTGTTGTTGTTGTTGTTCTCAATTTCATTTATTTCTGCTCAATCTTTATTATTTCTTTCATTCTGCTTGCTTTGGGAATGATTTGCTGTTCTTTTTCTAGTTTCTTCAATTGTTCAGTTAGGTGTTTGATTTTAGATCTTTTTTATTTTTTTATTTTTTATTTTATTGAAGTATATCATTCATACATGAACATACATAAACAATAAGTGTATAGTAAAAGTTGTGAACTTACAAAATAAACATGCATAACATCATACAGTGGTACCATACATCACCCCTCCACCAATACCTTGCCTTGTTGTGAAACATTTGTTACAATCTATGTGAGAACATTGTCAAAATATTACTACTAACTATAGTCCATATCTTACATTTGGTGTATTTTTCCCACAATCCACCCTATTACTTTTTAAATATATTTTTATTCTAGAGGTTGTGAACTTACAAAAGAGTTATGCACATGTGTAGAATTCCCATACATCTCTAACATACCACACCATGGTGGAATATCTGTTATAGATTATGAGATAATATCATCAGACTATTACCACTAACCATGGGTCATAACATACATTTGGCACATTTTTTCCATACCCACCCCCATTATCGACATAGTACATCTCTGGTATCAATGCAAGAATATTACAGTATTGCTGTTAACCACAGTCCATAGGTCACACCAATTGTATTTTTTCCTATGCTTGTCCACATTCCCACCACCCTGCAATAGTGATGTACATCTGCTCTAGATGACAGAAGGACACTCTTGCATCTGTACTATCAAACACAATTCTCATCCACCTCTGGGTTCACTGTATTATTCAGTCCCTAGATTATTCTCTAGCTTTCTTTCAATTGACGTTTACATCCCAAGACTACCCTTTTCAGCCATAATCTCATTTATAAACCAGCTGTTACTCACTGTAATGTGTTACCATCAACTCTATCCATTTCTATACTTTTGCAGTCAAGTTAATTAAAACTTCTATGTATAGTAAGCATCAGTAGTTCTTCTCAGCCTTCCTCTTATCTCCTAATAACCTATACTCTAGGCTTTAACTCCATACATTTATTCTTTGCATTTAGTTCATATTCATGAGACCATGCAATATTTGTCCTTTTGTGTCTGGCTTACTTCACTTAGCATAATGTTTTCAAGATTCATCCATGTTATGATATGTGTAGCAGTTTGGCATTGTTTATGAATTCCAAAAATAGATATTGGATTATGTTTGTAACTGGTCTGTACCTGGGCATGATTAAATGAGATTAGGGCTTTGATTGGACCACATCAGTAGGACTACTGATTAGTCCTACTACTGATTAGGACTACTAGCAGAGCAGAGGAGTGAGTTGGAGGTTTGATGCTGAGTTTTGAGCTGGAGCCCAGGAAGTGAACACACAGGAGAAGAACATGGAGGAGTGGGGATGGCTCCTTAGATGCAACGGAAGCCCCAGGAAGAGAGACAGAGCCATTCACCTGATATTCTACAGCTGGCCTTGTGGAGGGAACACAGCAGCTGAGCCCAGAGAGAAATGAAGCCCCTGGAAGAGAGGAGCCCAAAAAGCCTGAACTATTGGCAGACATCGGCAGACATCTTGCCCCAACACATAGCAATAGACTTTGATGAGGGAAGTAACTTATGCTTTATGGACTGGTAACTGTAAGCTTCTACACCAAGTGGATACCCTTTATAAAAGCCAATGGATTTTTGATATTTTGCATCAGCACCCCTTTGGCTGACTAATACAGAATTTGAAGAGTTTTATAAAGGGGTAAGGGATATTTTTTGGAGGAATTGTGGGATGCTTGATAGAAAAAGCCACGATTGCTTTGCAGAGACTGTCAGTAGGGATATGGATGCTAAAGAGACTTTTTACGATGCTTTAGAAGTAAATGATGAAACTATTATTAGAAACTGGAGGAAAGGCATTCTGTGTTTTAAAGTTGCAGAGAACCTAACAAGATTGACTCCTGATGTTTTATGGAAGACAGAATTTGAAAACGGTTTAGATGAAGAACTATCCAAAGTAAACTTGGAGAATGTAGCTTGGCTTCTCCTTGCAGCTTATATCAAAATGCTAGATGGGTGAGATAAGGTGAGGACTGAATTGTTGGGCACAAAGAAATCAGAAACTGATTCTGTAAATTCCAAGCCTCTGGAAATCAAGTTCCCAGGTGATAGTGCCCAATTTGAGGACTTACCTAAACTTGGAACTTGTAAATCAGGATTGAAAATGACATTATCTAGGAAAGATTTGTGGAAAGTCTTACTGTCTGATGGCTTAGACCCTTGATTCCTGCGTGCTAAGCCAACAAGCTTTTTGAAAGAGTTGTATGAACAAAACCACTGTTTTCTTGAACTAAAAGGGACATAGAAAGAAGAGATTGAAGGAGAAACAGCTTTAAGAGGAAAATCATGGAAGCTGAAATCTGGAATTAAGATATTGCCTTGGGCAAAGTGAGGAAACTCACACATGTGTACAGATAGGGTGAGTTTGCCCTGGCAGTTGAAGAGGTTGGATGTTCCTATCTGATGTTCAGGGAGAGTTTTGCTGCCCTAGGGTACAGAGAGGGTGGAACACATTTCTCAAGGATTAGGGCAGTAAAGGTCAGCACCCCATAGGTCTGAGAGATGTGGACCTCTCCCCCATGGATTAGGGAAGGCCAGGTGGTCAACTCGTTGCTCTGAGAGGGTTGAGCCTGTATGCCAAAGGTTGGGGGGGGGGATGTTGTCTTCACATCACTGTGCTAGGGGGGGTTAAGACTCTAACTCAAAGATTGGGTAAGGTGTGGTAATCACCCCAATACTCTTGGTGGGTGAGGTCTGGAGCTTGTTTGACACCCAGATGCTTGATGAGCATGGAACCAAGAAAATGGCCATTGGGTAAGCCTGTGGAAAGTGTGGGTCCCATGTGGCCCCAAGGAGAAGAAACCAACATCTTAAGAATGACTCTCAGACTTTGAAATAAAATGGAGGATGCCCTGCAAGTTTACTGAACTGTTCTGGACCCATAACTCATGTTTCCCTTCCAATTTCTTCTTATTGTAATGAAAATGTTTATCCTTTGTCTGTTCATTTGTGTATTGGAAGCAGGTAAATGGTTTCATAAGTTTCAGAGGTCTACAGCAGACAGGACTTTGCCTCAAGACAAACTGTATTTCTTTAAATTGATTTTGTACTTGCATTGTTACTGATTTAAGGTTTTTTGAATATTGTAATGTCTTTTTGAAATTCAGAGGGTGGAATGTAGCAGTTTGGCATTGTTTATGAATTCCAAAAATAGATAATGGATTATGTTTGTAAACTGGTCTGCAGCTGGGCATGATTAAATTATGATTAGGGCTTTGATTGGGCCACATCAGTAGGACATTGATGCCCATAGGAAGCAGGGACTCACAGATAAAAAATACACAGCAGAGCAGAGAAGTGAGTTGAAGTTTTGATGCTGAGTTTTGAGCTGCAGCCCAGGAAGTGAACATGCAGGGGAAGAACATGGAGGAGTGGGGATGGCTCCTTAGATGCAGTGGAAGCCCTGGGGAGAGAGACAGAGCCATTCACCTGATAGTCTGCAGCTGGTCTTGTGGAGTGAACACAGCATCTGAGCCCAGAGAGAGGCGGAGCCCAGGGAAGAGAGGAACCCAAGAAGACTGAACTCTTGGTAGATGTCATCAGCCATCTTGCCCCAACACATGGCAATAGACTTTGGTGAGAGAAGTAACTTGTGCTTTATGGCCTGGTAACTGTCAGTTTCTACCCCAAGTGGCTACTCTTTATAAAAGCCAATGTATTTCTGGTATTTTGCATCAGCACCTCTTTGGCTGACTAATACGAGTCCCAATTTCATTTCTTCTTATTGCACCATAGTATCCATCACATATATGTACCCCATATTGTTTATCCATTCATTGGTTGAGGGACACTTGGGTTGTTTCCATCTTTTGGCAATTGTGAACAATGCAACTATGAACATCAATGTGCAGATGTCTGTTCATTTTACCAATTTTTTGTTCTTCTGGATATATTCCTAGTAGAGAAACTGCTGGATCATATGGCAGTTATATATTTAGCTTCCTGAGGAACCACCAAACTGTCTTCCATAGAGGCTGCACCATTTTACAGTCCCACCAACAGTAAAGGATTGTTCCTATTTCTCCACATCCTCTCCATCACTTATTGTTTTCTGTTTTAATAATGGCCATTCTATGCGGTGTGAGATTATATCTCATTGTCATTTTGATTTGCATTTCCCTAATAGCTAGTGATGTGGAACATTTTTTCATGTGCTTTTTGGCCATTTGTATTTCCTCCTTGGAGAAATGTCTATTTAAATCTTTTGCCTGTTTTTAAACTGGATTGCTTGCTATTTTATTTTTGATTTGTATGATCTCTTTATATAGAATGGAAATCAAACTCTTATCAGATATGTGGTTTCTAAATATTTTCTCCCATTAAGTGGGCTGCTTTTTCACCTTCTTGACAAAGTCTTTTGAATCACAAAAGTGTTTAAGTTTGAGGAGGTCCCATTTATCCATGTTTTCTTCCATTGCTATTGCTTTTGGTATAAGATTTAAGAATACACCACCTACCACCAGGTCTTGAAGATGTTTTCCTACATTTTCTTCTAGGAGCTTTATGATTCTTGCTTTTATATTTAGGTCTTTGACTCATTTTTTTTTCTTTTTTTTTCTATTTTAAATTTTCTACCTTTTTAAAAAACAATTTATTGAAGTATATCATTCATACATGAACATACATAAACAATAAGTGTTCAGTAAACATTGTGAACTTACAAAACAAACATGCATAACATCATGCAGGGCTCCTACACAACACCCCACCACAAATATTGTTGTGAAACATTTGTTTTAAGGATTTATTTACTTATGTATTTACTTTCATCGATTTTTACCCGCGCCCCCTCCCCCCGTTTTTGCTGTTTTTGTGTCCATTCGCTGGGCAACTTTCTGTGTGTTTCCTGCCCTCTCTTCTCATCCTTCTCCTCCTGTCTTCACTGGGATTCGATCCTCAGAACCTCCGATGTTGGAGAGAGGCATCCTACCGCCTGTGCCACCTTAGTTCCTGATTTTTCGGTGCATCTCATCTTGGCTTTCCCTTGTGTCACTTTCCTGTTACGTCATCATCTTGCCGCATGGCTTGCTGGGCCTGACGGCACACCCACTCGTGGGGCCTGATGGCATACCCATGTGTGGGGCCTGGGGGGCTCACCCGCTTGTGGGGCCTGACGGTGTACCCATGCATGGGGCCTGGTGGCCCACGTGCCTTCTATATTTTTCTTTTTTTAAATTTTTAACAGGAGGTCCCGGGGACCGAACCCAGGTCTCTCTGTATGGGAGATGGACACTCAACCATTTGAGCCACATCTGTCCCCCTGCTATATCTCTTAAAGTTGACCAAATAAACCTAGAGTTACAGACATTTCCCATACATGATGGTCATATATTAAATCAGGCTTAGTTTATCACCAGCATTCTAAAAACCAGACCTAGGAAGAAAAACTAGGTCTGGGGACACATGCATGGTTTCTAACATAACGAATGTTTAGCCTACCCTGATTATCACAAAATCAGGACAGCAAGAATATTCACACTCTTTGATTTGTTTTGAGTTAATTTTTGTATAAGGTGTGAGATAGGGGTCCTCTTCCTTTATTTAGACTATGGACATCCAGTTCTCCCAGCACCATTTGTTTAATAGACTGTTCTGCCCCAGTTGGGTTGGTTTGACAGGCTTGTCAAAAATCACTTGACCATAGATGAAACAGTCTATTTCTGAACCATCAATTCAGTTCCATTGGTCTATGTGTCTATCTTTATGCCAGTGCCATGCTGTCTTTACCCATGTAGCTAGGTAATATGATTTAAAGTCTGGAAATGAGAGTCCTCCAACTTTGCTTTTTCTTTTTTAGATGTTTCTCGCTATTCAGGACCCCATACCCTTCCAAATAAATTTGATAATCATGTTTTCGTTTATTCAAAAAATGCTGGTGGGATTTTTATTTGGATTGCATTTAATTTGTATACAATTTGGGTAGAATTGCTATCTTAATGACATTTAGTCTTCCAATCCATGAGCATGGAATGTTCTTTGAATTATTTAGGTCTTTTTAAAATTTCTTTTAATAATGCATTATAGTTTTCTGAATACAAGTGCTTTACATCATTGGTTAAGTTTATTCCTAAATATTTGATTCTTTCATTTGCTATTGTAAATGGAATTTTTCCCCTGGCTTCCTCCTAATCCAGCTTTTTTTTTTTCCATGCATGCATGGAATATCTTTTTCCAATCTTTCACTTTCAATCTATTGGTATCCTTGGGTCTAAGATGAGTCTCTTGCAGAAAGCATATAGATGGGTCATGTTTTCTTATCCATTCCACCAGTCTGCATTTTTTAATTGGGGAGTTTAATCCATTAACATTCAATGTTATTACTGTAAAGTCAGTTCTTATTTCACCCATTTTGACCTTTGAATTTTATCTGTCATATTTTATTTTCACCACTCTTTTGACACTTTTAGTTACAGTTACTGATACAATCTTCATTTCTAGACTCTCTTCGAAACCTCTCTCTCCTATCTTTTATTTTCAGATTGTAACACTCCTTTTAGTATTTCCTGCAAATCCAGTCTCTTTGTTATAAATTTTCTCAGTTTCTGTTTATCTGTTAATATTCTAAACTCGCTCTTATTTTTGAAAGACAATCTTGCCAGATATAAGGTTCTTGGCTGAAGTTTTTCTCTTGCAGTATCTTAAATATATCATACCACTGCTTTCTTGCCTCCATGGTTTTTTATGAGAAATAGGCAATCTTATTGGGTATCTCTTAAATGTTATGCATTGGTTTTCTCTTGCTGCTCTCAGAATTCTCTCTTTTTCTTTGGCATTTGATATTCTGATTAGTATATATCTTGGAATTGGTCTAATCAGATTTATTTGGATGGGAGTAAGTTGTGCTTCTTAGATATGGATACCTATGTCCTTCAACAGGGTTGGGAAATTTTCTACTATTATTTCTTCAGACATTCCTTCTGCCCCCTTTTCCTTTTCTTCTCCTTCTGAGGTACCCATGACACATATGTTTGCACATCTTTTGCTGTCATTTAGGTCTCTGAGACACTGTTCAATTTTTTCCATTCTTTTCTTCATCTGTTCTTTTGTATGTTTGCTTTCAGAGGCCATGTCTTCAAGCTCACAACCCTTTCTTCTGTCTCCTCAAACTTGCTGCTATATGCTTCCAGTGTATTTTTAATTTCATTTATTACACCTTTCATTCCAACAAGATCTACTACTTTTCTATAAAAAAAAAAATGCTTTCAACTTCTTTGTGCTCACCTAGTTTCTTCTTAATATCTTTAATCTCTCAGCCATTTCATTGAATTTATTAAGGAGATTTGTTTGAACATCTATGATTAGTTGTCTCAACTTTATTTCATCTGGAGGCTGATCTTGTTCCTTTAGCTGGGCCATATCTTCCCAGTTTTTTGTATGGATTGTAATTTTTTGTTGGTGTCCTGGCATCTGGCTTATTAGATGTATTTATTCTGGGTGCAGTTTCTCTCTTTAGTTTAGGGCTTTCTTGCCTTTTCTCCCTTGCTGGTTGTGTAGTAGGAGCCAAGGATGTAGTTGGTGCTGTACGCTGTGGAGGCTGAAGCTGCCTGTGTTGCCCCGGGAATTGAGGAAGCTTCTCCCACCTTTCTTCTCTGCCAGGGATAGGGACAGAGCTACAGCTGTGTGTAATAATCCAAGTTGTGCAGGACAAGACCACCTGTAGTTTCCTGGAGAGACTGATGAAGCTTCATGCCCCTTCCTCGCCTGCCTGGGGTGGGGATGGAGCTACATTTGTGGGCAGCAATCTATGTCGTGTGGGTCCAAAGTGACCATAGTTGCCCAGGTAGACTGACATAGCACCAGCCCTCCCCTCCCGGCCAGGGGTGGGGATGGTCCCTTTGGAGTGCCCAATAATCTAATCCATGTGGGCTGAATATGCCTGCAGTTGCTCTCAGAGGCTTAGGGAGTATTGTCCCTTTTGCCCTTTAAGGGGTGGGAATGGAACCAC
>JAQZBX010112986.1:0-10148 GCA_029593785.1 Cabassous unicinctus | reverse complement strand
ATAATTAACCTTTAGTTACTTTTTGTTATTAATAATAACTCCTAGATTTCTACTTAATAATTGATGGAGTTTCAATTAAAGGCCATGACTCCTGACAGAAAACAGGTCACCTTGGAATGTAGGAGACAAGCCCTCCAGTCTCATGCTGATAGGAGCTGGGTGGGGAAACATCCTGAGCTTATAGGATTTACAATGTCTGAGAATTGCAGGAATGAAAAGAGGAACTGAGCCATTAACTTTTAAGACTTGCTGATTTTAGTAAAATGTAAACTGTCAAGTATCTATTGCCTTTGCATATGCACATATGTGTTTTCTTTGTTCTAAAGCCAAAATAAAAGCCACATTTTAGCATGTGGCTGGGCTCTTTCCTCCATATCTGAGGGAGGGTCCCCTGATCCCAGTTTTTTCTCTTTCTTTTATTATTTCTCATCCATGGCACCATTTTCATGGACCCAGTTCCTGAATGCCAACAATAATGATTTCCCAGAATCAGTCACATACATTATAATCTTTCAGTTTAGAAAATGCTTTTACAAACTTCCCATAACAATCCATAACCACATAGACTATAGTTACTTCATCTCAAGAGAAAAAACCTTTACAAAACAAATTCCCTTTAAAATTGTTTAATTTGTGTTAATCATAATTTATAAAAATCTTTCCATAGCTTTCAAAGACTTCCTCAGTTGTTTTTTTTATACTCTATTCCATTTCTCTCCACTTAAATACTTATTATTTCCTTCCTTCTACTAGGTTTAAATTCATTTTGCCCTCCTGTTTCTATTTCCCACAAGTCTGTAGATAGGCTATTAATTTGTGATTTTTCTTAAATATGAGGATTCACACCTATAAATTTCTCTGAATCTTTAAAACTCATCCCCAAACTAGTCTAACAAAGAGAATTAATTTAGATACAAAATAAAAAATAAAATGGACTGTGACAGGTAGCAGAGTTCAAATGTCAGCTGCAGTATTGGCAGATGGTCATCACTGAAGAACTTGAGATTCTCTTTTAGTGAATAGGTTTCATATGGAAATGAAGTCCAAAATTCTCCTAAGTGGAAACTCTGGTGAGAGATTCCGGCATAAAAGTGGGAACCTTGCAATTACAGCGGCATTGTAAAGGTTACCAATGGATAAAGACATGGATCAAATATGAGCATCAAGATAAACTGTTGCCTTGACACTGGTGCTCCATGGTAGAAAGCCCTCTGGATGACAAGCCCCTGTGCAGTTTGAAATCACCACACCTCTGTGACCTTAAAAGCTGTAAGTGGAAAACTGAATGTTCAATTTTTATGGCTATCTAAGAGCAAAATAAAGTCAAATGTAAATCCTCTCTTTCCACCAAGACCTCCAAGAATTCACACAAATATGGGTCCAACAAATTAAGCAGAACACAATTTTAAAAATCAACATAGACAATAAGAAAACAAGTTACCATCGCTAAGAGCCAGAACAAAAGTACACAATGGAAAAAGCCTTTGTTTCAGACTTGGAAATTATTCAGATAATAGGAAACAATGTTTTTAATGAGTTTTAGAGAACTGAAAATACATATTGCAATATATAAAATGGCATAAGCATATTTCAATAGCAAATAAATAGAACCTCTATTGGCTGAAATATACGATGATGAAATTTTAAAATTTCCATGTAGTGGAAAAGGGAGAAATTTAGCTGCAATGGAAACCAAATCCCACCCACCCTGAAACAGAGATTTAGAAAGTAAATCAAATTTATATCTGTGGACTTTCTGACATCTGACACTTTCTCTGTGCCCCTGCAGGTGCTACCAGTAAAGAATTCCTTCTCATGATATTCTCTTCCCACAGCAAAAGAAAACTTCTGTTGTTCATTCCAGTGAATTTTTGTTCCACTGGTGGTTTCCTCCTTGGATAATAAATAAATGCAAAATATCCTCATTCTGGAATCTCCAGGAGATGAAACACATATGCAACCATGTTTGGGATGATGTTTCTCAGAGCTATGTGTGTGCTTCCAAATACTCTGAGAAGGGTGATCTGGAAGCGAGGGGAAATGAGAATGGTGTCATTGGGGAAAGACACTAGGAGATGAAATCAGGACCTTCTCATCCAATACTCTTACTCTAGCATTTGCTTCTCTTGGAAACTCAGCACTTGGCAGTGGAGGAAGGAATCATTGCTCCTCTGTGAGACATAAACTCACTTTGACACTGGCTATGTTATTATGGTGCATTATATGAAGTACATCCTGTGTTGCTGTTTTCTACTGTGTCTTAGTTTCAATTATGTTCCCGGGACCTGAGGGTGTTTATTCTCACTCCCCCACTCTGGGCAGTTAATCTTCTATTGAAAGTGTTCATCTTCTCTAAATTTCTCATGGTAGGGTTTCCAAAATCATTATTCTATTTAAACAACATAATACAATTGAACAGAACAGAGCTCACTCAAAACGAGTCTTTTCCTCCTTCTCTATAACATCTATTTCATGGTTTACAGGCAGCAATCAAGTCTCCTACTTCTCGAGGAAAAATACAAGTATTTCCCTCTGTAACCTAGTCTTTATCCCTCACTCAAATTTATGGAAGTTTCCTTAGCTGAAATCTATATTTTAGGGTCTCTCTTCAAGTTTTACCTTTTAAAAAAAAACCTGAATTGCACTTTTCACTGAAAGCCGACAATGTGATTTTTTTTTTCTTGGATACATTTATATTTTCTTCAAGAGTAAATTTAGTTTTCATCAGAACAAATTTCTACACTCACTTTAGAGTGAATCATTATTGTTTCCACAGATTGTAGGGTCCTGGAGAAGAGTAAAATTCTCCTGACAAAACCAGGAATACTTTTTTTCTTTGAGAGAAAAATAGAAGATGCAGTAATGGGGAAGGAAGTAAAGCTCTATGTAAGGGCATAAGCTCTAGGAGGACATAGCAGAGTAGAAAAGCTCTCCATCACTCACTCATGACGTGTGCTTAAAAAAATCTTAGCATATGGATCAGTGCATCTGAAAGGTATTTAGAAAGGCAACAGAGAAGGTTCTTAGGGAATTTTTTTTTTAAGATTTATTCATTTATTTATTTATTTATCCCCACCTTGCTGCTCGTGCCCACCTTTTCCATTCTCTGTGTGTGTTCCCTCCGTGTCTACTTATCTCCCCCTTGCTGTGAGGTCTTGCTGCATCAGCCCACCGCACCAGGTGAAATCACCCACTCTCCTTATTTACATTCAAAATATAAGTGAGTTTCACATCCACCATCCAGTCTACAGCATACCTGATGTGTGGTGGGGGTGGTACGTGGCTCTCTGCAGCCCTTTCTACCTCTCTCTGGCTTGTGTTCCTGTCCTCCAGGGGATGGGGAACTAGCAGGTGTGGTGCCTATTTAACCAATCCCTATAGGCATGAGCCTCCTGCTACCTGATTGCAGAAAGGAGGCACATTACTGGAGCCAATAATTTTAGTGGCATCTTTTTGTTGAGACAGCGTTCCTGATGGTAACAGAAGTGTCAACTTTCTTAGCCTATCTGTTTTTCAGGGTTTTCTATACTTCCAATTACTTGAAACACATAAATCTAGCTTCCTCAATAAGATGAGTATGCATTCTTACGTTATTTCTCAAAATTCTTTTTAAATCAAATATATTTTTTATTTTTATAGACAATTTAGATTAAATAAATGTTACATAAAAAATATAGAGGATCCCCACAGGCTCTACCCCTCACACTCCCATACTTTCCCACATCTCCATCTTTCATTAGTGTGACACATTTGTTACAACTGATGAACACACATTGAAGCACTGCTACTAAACTTGGACTTTTATATAGATTTTAGTTTACACTGTCTTGCACAATTTTATAATTACAACAAAATATCTAATGGCTTGTATCTGTCATTGCAATGGCAGGCAGGGCAATTCCAATGTCCCGAAAATGCCCCATATTACTCCAATTCTTCTCTTTCCTTCCCCTGAGAACCTCTGGTGGTCAGTGCCTTTATACCAATGATAAAAGTTCTTCCATTGTTATAACAATAGTAAGTGTGTAATAGAATAATAATAAGTCTACTTTAGTCCATTGTTCACTCCCCAAAATGAACAATATACTAATGTCAAAATTATTAAAAAGCTTTATTTGGAAAGAGATTTCTGCTTGTAAAGAAGCCATACATATAAACTATTTTGAGCAAGAACTGATTACACAAGCATAGTCTCACAGGATATGAATCTGTGTCCCGTCCCGCGGGACAAATCAACTGAGACTCCGAGTTACCCAGCGAAGGAATGAGACGTAGACGTTTGTAAAGAAATAACTGTGCACTTTATTCTACTAGCATGGCTCTTCTGTTGCTCTGCTGCTGTTCTTCTGCCGTGAGGGTTACAAATCAGCTCTTTTTTAAAGCAGGGAAAAGGGGAGTGCATTAAGGCTCAGGTGTAGATACATGATTGGGTAATTTGAATTGCTAGGCATGGTGAAGATGGCGACTATTCACGCGCGCGGGAACATTGTGGCGCGAACGGGGAGGAGGGTGAGGATTGGTGGGTTTAAAGATGGGTAGCAGTTTGGGATTGGTGGTTCCTGTTGCTATGGTAGATGGCAGTTGCTTTAGGCGCAAAAAGGGTGCGCTTTTGGCGTGAACTTTTCTTAACTTCCTAGAAGGAGGCTAAAGCTGTTCTTTGTCTTAGCCCTAGTGTCCATGTTACATGTCACCGGTGCTGCTGACAAGGCATATGATCTGAGTGCTACCGTGAAGGTCCCCAACAAATCTGGGAATTGATAAATCAAATTTTTGGGAGTGAGATTACCAATGACACTATATCCACTGGATCAATATACACAATTGTGTATATATACTTTGGAAAAATTATTCAGAATATATTTTTTGCATTAATCTCTAAAGACATGGCCTAGGAAATGGTTTGACACCCTGACTGATTTATGTGATAAATGATTTGCTGGGAATCATAATTCAAGGAATGTGGAATGAGGTAGGGCTCTTACTTGCACAGGAGAGACTTCCAAAAGGAAAGGACAAGCTGAGGATTTTTAATTCTCAGATTATGGTGCAACCAAATCAGAGAAATTTTCTAAGACTAAATGAGTAAAGTATCTTTCCAAGAAAATTGCAGCTCTGATGGGTATGATATCAGATTCTGAATCTGTGTCTTAATAAATTACAAAATGGAAATGAATTCACAGCTTTCCCAAAGAATGAGAAGTGAATGCAAATACATAAGCAATTATTTTCTAAAATGACCGATAGCTCAGAGAAATCACTAATTCCAAAATGCCACTCTGGTTTACCATTTGTAGTGATGGCCCAGGAATCAGGTGATGAGTGAAGCATTCACCTTACTCTACCTCACAAAGTACACAGTAGGTCTACATAAACACCTGCAATTGTGCCTACTATGTGGCTTTAATTGTTTAAAAAGATACAGTAGGAAATGGGGAAAAGACCACATTTGCTTTACGGTCGGTAAATGTGAATTATTATTGTAGGAAGTGCTGAGAGAAATTACCTGAAAATGTCCTTAACTTTGAAAATAATTTTTAAGAGACAACCTTACCTCACTGGAAGAGTTACAGGAATTATTGAGACCATCAAAGTTTGAAGAATCAGGGATTGTGCTGTTGATTACAACCTCACTCAATTTATGATTGACAATGTGCAGGAGAAAGGAGCGTGTCAGAGGTAGAATATGGATTACTGTAAACCAGTCAGACAATGTCTCCAATTCAGGATGTGACTTCTTTCTAGGGCAAATGAACAAAAACCTGGCAGCTGGTACACAGCCTTTGCAATGACTGATTGTTTTTTAACCAAAATCATAAATCAAACACTTGGTTTCATCTGGCAGTGACTGCAGTATACCTTCATCAGTCCAGAACTTGCTATAATTGTATATATGCAGAATTACCTCTATTAAATATTTTACTGCTGGAAATCCAGGCTGCAGTTTCTGCCTTCAATACATATTCCAGGGAATACAATAAGAGAGATCACATGATGTAAAATAATACAGAAGAAACAGGTGTCCTTGATACACAAAAATTAAATAAATGGAAATTTATTGTTCAGCAAATTACAAATTAACTTTCTATACACTTATAAAGAATCTAGATTTAGATCTCTCAGTGTTTGACTTCTGTCAATCATGAGCACTTTTCTAAACTTGAGACAAAGAATCATTTTATAGAGAGAAATTTTCTCAGCTTTTTTAAGTCCTGCTTTATGTCCTTGTTTCTAAGACTGTAGATAAAGGGATTCAGCATGGGAGTGACCACTATGTACATCACAGAGGCTATTGCGCTTTCCCTTGAGTTTTCAGTAGCAGCAGAGCTAAGATACACTCCAAGACCTGTACCATAAAACAAGTTCGCTACTGAGAGGTGAGACCCACAAGTTGAAAACGCTTTACACTTGCCCCCAGCTCTTGAAATTCTCAAAATGGAGGATACAATCTTGGAGTAAGAGAAAAGGATTCCAGTGAGTGGAATAAAACCTGGAAGTCCAGCTGCAAAATAGAGCAGTAGGTCATTGAGGAAGGTATCAGAACAAGCCAGTTGGAGTAGTTTATTAAGTTCACAGAAAAAGTGGGGTATTTCCAACTCTGTACAAAAAGATAATTGCAAAACCATTAAGTCATGTAAAAGAGAGAACAAAACACTCAATAACCAGGAAGCCAGTAGCAGGAGGCCACAGACCCGGGGGTTCATGATGACCATGTAGTGCAGGGGGTGGCAGATGGTCACAAAGTGGTCAGAGGCCATGACAGTCAAGAGGAAGTGGTCTATCTGTACAAAAAGTAAGTAAAAATACATCTGACTGAGGCAGTTTTCAAAAGTTATGATTTTGCTTTCTGTCTCGATGTTGAGCAGCATCTTTGGGACAGTGGTGGAGGTGAAACAGATGTCTGAAAAAGACAGGTTGGAGAGGAAGAAGTACATGGGTGTGTGGAGGTGGGAGTCTGAGATGATGGCCAGGATGATGAGTAGGTTCCCCATGAGGGTGACCAGGTACATGGACAGGAAGAGCCCAAAGAGGAGGGGCTGCACTTCTGTGTCTTCTGAGAGACCCAGGAGGATAAATTCTAAAACATGTGTTTTGTTTTCTCTTTCCATGTAGATGATGAATTTCCTGGAAAAGATGTCAGAGCAATGCAAATTCAACCACAAGCAGTGATCAAAAAAAATGTAATAAATGGTATAGTTTGTATTGTAAACTCATTAAGTTAATATTTTTATTGCTTTTATATAGATCTAGTGCCCTTGTCTGAAAATTTCAGGGAAAACATATGTTCCTGCTTCTCCTTGGTACTTTTGCTGACAAGAAATCCTTGTCCATAATAGAAAACACTTTGTCAAGGCAATATTTTCCATTACAAATTCTTTCAGACTTTATTTTAATCAACAGATATTATGATCAGTCATTTTTTACCCTGTGACAAAATGGTGAAGGAGAAGAGCAAAGTTGTAAGAACCACATTACCTGGTTACAACACTTAGTATAAAAACACAATAATTAAACAGAATCTTATTGATTAAATGGAAAATAAATGCACACAAATGGAGTCCAGTGGTGTTTCACAGAGGACAAGGGCAATTCAATGCAGAAAGTATGGTCTTCTCAACAAGTGGAGCTGGAACTGTAGAATGCAATCATGCCAAACAAAAAGGGAACTTAGGCACAGATTTTATTCATTTCACAAAAACAAAATCAAAGAATCATATCACTTAAAAGTAAAATGCATTGTAAAAGTGCTAGACTAAAGCATAGAGAAAATCTAGGGGCCCATGTTATGGTAATGAGTTTTTAGATATAGCAACCAAAGCCTGATCTAGAAGAGAGTAAAATTATAAGTTAATTTTATTCCAAATGTAAAATTCCTGTCTGTGAAAGACATTGATAAGAGATTTTAAAAATTTTAGATATTTGGAAAAAATATTTACAAAACACATCTGATAAATGATTTGTATACAAATGTACATATTACTCTTAAAACCACAAAATAAGAAAGCAAATGCTGAATTTAAAAATGGGCAAAAGTTCTGAACAGAATCCTATCCTAAGAAGAAAGACACTTACCAAATAAGCATATAAAAAGGAGCTCAAACTCTCTGGCACCTGGGTACTATTACCAAGTGCCAACTAGAAATGCATCTGGAAAAAGACCTTGACCAAAGGGGAGAAATATTAAATACAAAAGAGTTTTTATAATGAAGAGATTTCAAAGTTAGTTGGGGGGTCATTCCAGATGTTAAGCTAATGCACAGCTCACATTCTTCATCCCTTGAATCTGGAAAATGAAACTGATTTTATAGAGTAATTGAAAGAATTAAACAATGACTATAAAATGTCTGACATAGTGCTTAGTATTAATAGCCAGTATTTTCACATTATGATTCAACCATACACAGATTCACTCCCCACATCTTCCCCACATCCATTGTGCTATTTCCATCCTTTATCATTAACAGCAATACTCACATTGACCCAGAGTGAACTTTCCTCAGGGCAAGACTTTTCATGAGCATCCCCTCCTATAAGCCAGCACTGACTCTCCAATAACTCTAAACATAAATACCCCTCTTGAGGGTGAAACAAGAGGATCTTATATGGCTGCTGCCAACCTGGCAGGCTCATGTTCCCCTTTCAAATGTCTGCCCCTCATTTTTCATCAGATATTAAGAACTATTTTTAAAACCTCATAACATTTGTGTCCCTGTTGACTCTTCTTGGTGTGCTTTTCCCTGTTTCTCCTCATTAAATTACTTCAATTCCTCCTTCAAGGCTCACTACTGTTTAAAGCTCCCTTGTGAGGCCTTCACTAACCTCCACAGAATGAGTCCACTCTTTTCAATCCACTTCAAAAAGATTTCAGAGCTATCTCAGCATATTGGATATACTCATTTCTATGTTTATAACCCTACTTGGATGTAATCTCCTTAATATGAGAAGCAAAATCTTACCAATTTTTTATTCCCAAAATAATATTTAGAACTCATCATGAAGTAATTGATGACTAAACATTTGTTGAATGACTAAAAGAAAAAATGAACGAATGTGGTTAAACAGATACTTTCCACAGTTTTAGAGAAAGAACGAGTGAAACAAGGAAAAATACTTCTGAGATAGATAAGACCCAAGACTGAGGGGCCCGAAGAGAAAGACTGGAAAAAGAATATATTTTAGTGTATTTGCTATGTATTTCCACTAAGGCTTTTAAGAAGGCAGGGCTTTGTATTTTAAGCTTCCACTATGGTCATAACATATTGATGCCCTTCAAGCTACTACCAATGAAAGGAATCCATGGAGCCGAGGTACATTCCCCCAGCACATGGGAAGATTCTGTAACTCACCCTGAAATTATGAAGGCAGGCTCCAAGTTGGCTAATGCAGTTTCTTCCTTGAATGATGGATGAAGTTGCGATTCTGCTCCCAGGAAGAAAAGGGAGATGTAACCACTCACGAGGTCTCTAGAAAACAAAATTGTGTTTTCTTCACCAGAGATTAGCAAAGCAGACTTGATATAGTGAAGGGGAAGCATTTAGAGTTTCTGAGCCATTAGGGATTCCATTCTCATGAGCTGCATTAATGAAGTATTTTCTTGTCTCAATACTCACTGAGATACTTCTCTGGAGGTAAGAAAGAAATGCACAATGCAAACTTGGGCCAGTTTTGCCCCTTGAGACAGCTTTGGAGCTCCTGGTCCATCTCTTATCCCTCTAGATGCCCACATCCCAGGAGAAGGTCACCTCTTTTTAGCTGGGGGCTCTAGTATTGCCAGGTTTCCCATAATGATTTCCCTGTTGAGGATTCTGGAGAAAGAATCTAGATACACTGAAATATGCTATGTCTTCATTCTGTCTCCTTTGGAGTTGGCTCCCATAAATGGAGCCACCCTCTCTCAAGAGGATTTCCTCTTGTCTCACTGCTTCTCCTTTCTCCCCCATAGTTAGCAATATCTGTTCAACTTACACAACCATTTGTTTTATCTGTCATTCAACAAATATTTATTCAGCAATACGGTCTGATAAACACTAAGCTACTTTCTGAGTATGGAAAGGAGAATATGGAACTGTGTTCTCTCTCAAACAGTTCACAGTCTAAACAAGCAAAGAGAAAAGGATGTAAATAAATGTAACACCCTAAGGGTATACTGC
>JAQZBX010112985.1:0-10175 GCA_029593785.1 Cabassous unicinctus | reverse complement strand
GCAGGTTGTCAGAAGTAGAGCCAAGATGAAAATTGCCTTTCATTCACCCAAAGTTAAATAAACAGTTAAAATAATTTCTACCATTTATTGAGCATCTACCAAGTGTTGGGGCTTGACATAAACTTACTTTATTTGTCTTCTTAAGACCCCCTATTTGGCATTATTCTGATTTTACAAATGAGGTAAATAAAACTCAGAGAGATTAAGAAATTTGCCCAAGTTTGTACAGCTAAGAAGAGGAAGAAATGGAATTGGAACAAGTTCTAACTTCAAAGTCCATGTTCTTTCCTCTGTCTCACTTCAACTCAACAGTAGAGGCAAACCTACAGGTGGCTGATTATCATCTAATGTAGTGACAACTCTAGGAGAGGTAAATATGAAATGCTATGGGACTATGGGAAGGCAAAGCAGAATACCACTAATTGAGACCAGGGAGGTTGCTGAAGTCTTCCCAGGGGGAAGGCTGATGGCCCTTGAAGGAACACTAGGAAAAATTAAAACAGAGTATGGCCAATAGGCTAGTGTATGTATGAAATCAGAGGACTCGAAGAAAGTATATAGAGCAGAGTGGACAGGAGCCTTGGCCCTGGACGCTAACATGTTTGGGTTCAAATCTCAGCTCTGTCACACACAAGCTTGTCAAGTGCTTTAATTTTCACAAATGTAAATCTCCTCATATATGAGATGAAAATAATGATAGTTCTAACCTCTGAGGTATTACAATGATTAAGTTAAAGGAGATGATGCTTATAAAACATTTAGCACACTGCCTGGTATGTGGTAAGTTCTTGTTATTTTACTTATTATATCTCACTAAAGAAAAAAGACATAGGCTTTTTTTTCCATTAAATATTTGAGTAAATGATTTATTTCCTTAAGGATTGGTCATAGTCTCAAGACAGCCTTTGCTTCTGTCTGTTTCATTCCAGCTCTTCTAAACATCCTTACTCCTCCCATGCAGACTTTTGTTGGGAGCAGTGAAAGTTACCATGAGTAGGTTACCTCTCTTCATTCTAGAATTCCTCCAGACCACTGCATTTTTGTCAACTCTGAGATGTTTCTTATTCTTGACTACCCTAATCCCTTGACCTTCCTACCCCAAGCCTTTCTGGACATTCTTGCATTGAGACATCTGGCTGTGTGTTCCTGCTTCCATCACAGTTTCCCTATTAGAAGTGGGGAAGACAACTTCTAATAGGGAAGCTGTTAGAAGACAACTTGAAGGGAATGCTGGGAAAGCTTGTTGGCCTCAAGACTCCTCTGAGAACTTGCTCAATATGTTATTCCCTTTCTTGCCTATTTTTCAACCTCTCCCTCTATATCCACCTCCACAACCCATAAACCAGATCCAGTCAAATTTTTAAAACTGTCTCTTGGCCTTGTATGCACTTACAGTTATCTTTAATAACATTTTTTCTCTTTCTCTTTCACATCTGTATTAGTCAGTGTTTTCTAGGGAAATGGAAACATCAGGAGACGTCTGTAAATATTATGAGATTTTATAAAATTGTTTCAGCAACTGTGGGGGTGCACAAGTCCAATGCATAGGGCAGGCTGCAAGCCGGGAACTCTGATAAAGGTTTTCGATGAATTCCCCAGGAGAAGCTGTCTCTCTTTTGACTGCTGAAATCATCACTTCTTCTTTTAAAGCCTTCAACTGATTGGATGAGACTTCTCTCCATGTTGAAGGCCATCTCCTTAGTTGATGGCAGATGTAATCAGCCATAGATGCAATCAACTTCCTGATGATTTAAGTCCACTTATAGTAACAATCAGGCCAGTGCCGGCTTGACCAAACAACTGGGCACCTTTACCTGGCTAAATTAACACATGAACTTGACCATCACAACATCCAAGATCTATGAAGGTGTGGCCTACAATTTCTGGTTCCACTTACCTTTCACATTTTAAACCTCTTCGTGAGTTTTATTCTTTTCCATCTGCTGGAATATCATCAACATCTCCTCACCTATCTCAACACCTGTATATCCTACAGTCATCTTTCAGTATTCAGTCAAGCAAAATCTCCTCTGAATTATTTCCTACCCCTATACAAACACTATAGTGAGAATATTCCCACTGAGTAGCACATTGATTTCAAATTGAATGCTAATGTCAATCAACTGCTTGTAGCTTAGTGTTTGAGTAATGTGTGGAGAAAGATTCTGGGGTTACATCTGGGACCCACTGGGAGGAGTGCTGTGATCAATTAGTAGAGTCTTCTCTGGAATGGAGGTGGGAGGATGGTATGTGAGCCATATGTGAACTATTTTCTCCCTATAAAGAGGACTCTGTGGTATATAACAGTAGCTGCACTCATTAGTTTTGCATGCTTATCTTATCTTAGATGTGAGTCTCCCGGGAATAGGGCTTTGGTTTATTTGTTTTTCACCACAGCAACATGCACAACGTCTTAGCATTTAGTAACAGTGATAGTTATTTTTATGTTGTTTGGTCAAACACTAGTCTAGATGTTGTGAAGGTATATTGTAGATATGGCCAACATATACAATCAGTTGATTTTAAGTAAAGGAGATTACCCTCACTAATGTGGGTGGGTCTCATCCAGTCAGTTGAAGGCTTTTTGGGAAAAAACTGAGGCTTTTCTGAGAAGAAGAAATCCTGTCTGAGTTTCCAGCCTACTGGCCTGCCCTACAAATTTTGCATTTATCAGTCCTCACAATCATACAAGTAATTCCTTAAAATAAATGTCTTAATTTATATCTTCATTGGCTGAATTGACATCTACATATCTACTCCTACATCTATCCTATTGTGCTTGCTTCTCTGGAGAACCCTGGACTAATACATGGAGAAATAGAATAAAGGGAGGCCTTGTAATGATAAGAGAAAGCTGCTGCACTTATATCCAAAACAATACTGCCCCAGATGAGTCAGTTACCCAAGCCCTGCGAAGTCTCACAGCCTTAACTAAAGAATTAGCCAAAACTTCCAGGATAGACAGCAACCCATGGACCAGTTAGTTTAATTCCCTTTTTTCTAGGCCTTAGTTTCAAATTATAACTATATTAGAATCTTTGATATACTCATTATCTTACCCTGTCTAGTCCCTTGTTTTATCGCCCTAATCCAACGAACTGTTTAAAAAAAAAAAAGTACGTAATCCCCATGAGGAAAAATGGGCAATCTAGACCTATGATGTTGCTTAAACAAGCACCCGCCAAATTCCAAACAACCCCAATGGAAAATTATCTGGATCTAAAAAAAAAACCCGATTGAATCTGCATTGAATGAGTGGTGTGAGAAGAGTCCAATAAACTCTAAAAAGAAGAGGGGAATTGAGAGAAATAGAATAAAGGGTGGCTTCTTCTCAAACTGAATTCCCTGTTCCCGCTCATCTAACCCTCCCACATTCTTGTTCCAGTCACTTCCCCCAAAACCCATGTCAGTAAAGGGGATGAACTTGAACACTGAGAACTTACTCTTACACTTTTCACTTTAGGATTGGGTTAGTTTTTGCGCCTAAGATTGTAAGCTCACAACTCCCAGCCAATGGGAGATGGGTAAGGTTGGGGAAGGAGGGAAATGGAAAATTGCATCAGGGGAACTATATAATCTTTGTTCTTACACTAATCACGTGCACTTGCCCGCTTCCATTAAGCTGGGCGTGTGCCCTTTCTCATGAGAAAGAAATAAATTACTGCTGCCTCTATTCCAACTCTCTGTCTTCAGAACTTTTATTTTGAGTAAGTGGTCACCATCCCACTCATACAGTAACCTTTCAGCTTTTGCTGAGTGAATGGATGCATTCTTGCCTGATTTTCTTGAGGTACTTTATCCTTTACTACCCTTTAGTTGCATAATCCCAAATACTGACGCCACCTAGAGAAGTGGTTTGCAAACCATTTTTATGCAGAAATTTTAAGCCAACTGCAATCCCATGGTGAAACCAGATGCTGGGGTCCTGTTTTGGTTGAAGTGAAGGATGGACTCAAGCATTGCCATCTAGGCCTCCTCGCCCTGCTCAGGGACCCGTGCCCCTGCTTTCGGCCCCGCGTGAACCGCCTGAAAGAAAAGTGTTTCTCAAGATGTGGCTTACAAAGATTGGCATAAGCATCACCTAGGAACTTGTTAGAAATGCAAATTCGAGTCTTCACCCTGAATCAATCTCTGAGGCTGGGGCCCAAGGGTCTTTGTTTTAATAAGCCTTTCATGCAATTCTCACGCATGACAGTTTGAGAACCACTGCACTATAGCCCCTCAGGGCTTAGTTAAAGCATTGCTGTGCAGAGGAGGTGGTAAGTGCCAACCAGTGCATTTAAACCATAGGACAAGGACACGCCCAGCGACTATACGACGAGTAACTAAATTTGCGCCGCGTTGAAAAACTGGCCAAAAGGAAGGGCAGCGGCGCAGGCGCAGTGCGGAGCGCCGGGCGCGCAGGGCGCGGCGTCTTTTGGGCTGCAGCGGGAAACCGCACAGCCGAGCGGGAGTTCTCTCAGAGCCGCCTGCCGCTCCGGTCCTGCAGCCGCCTGCTCCTCGAGACTTGAGCTTGGTGGCCCCACGTCTGGGCAAGCGCTAAGCGGGCGATAGAAACTGGCGGCCGCTCTCGTGTTGGGGGAAAGAGATGTTACCGTCGCTGTTACGGCAGAATGTAATTCTTTTCCTGGTTGCCATTCTGACTAGGTGTGAAGCTGTGACTGGAAGCAGAAGATGGAACCGCAGATCTCTGGATTGAAACCTGCAAATCCATCTGCCCAAACGGCTTCCCAGATAACCTGGGAGACTGCCCAGAGATTTTACCTCAGATACTTGCAAATCATTTCGGAGAGAGACCGCTCTGCATGAGGATCAGAGTCCCCCGTAAAGACCTGAAAGATCGGATGCAGGATGATGCCAAGAAGGGGAAGGTAAAACTGAGCCAAGGTCACAAGGAAGGTAACATTCTGAGAAAGATCCTTGGCAGGAAAGGAGCAGTAATTCAGCCCCAGCAGGGCACCAAACCCCTTTCCAGAACAGCAGAGACCCCAGCCAAGTCTTCATTAGTGGAATCTAAAATTAAGAAAAAACCAGCTCCTCCCAGTAAGCGCCAGAAAGCTGTGTTAGCTGCCTTCTGTCATACTTGGAAAGGATACAGAGAGTTTGCTTGGGGACAGAATCAGCTGAATTCCATATCCAAATCATTCACTGTGGTGTTTGGGCTTGGCCTGACTCTGATTGTTGCCTTGGGCACCATATGGATTATGGGTCTACAAAAAGAATTTGGAGAAGCCAAGCAGTGGGTATCAGATAAATTACAGTTTCAAAGAAATATGGAGGTAAATCTCTTTGAATGCACTATCCATATCTTGGGTGGACTTTTGGTACTTACCACTTATCTAGAGATAGCCTCTCTTTTAGAAAAAAAAAAAAAAACTAAATAAAGATAACAAAAATAGGCTAATGCCTGCCTTCATAACTTTCTCCAATATTTCACTGTAAACCTTGGCACTGGTGAGTCCTTCTCATATTTAAGTGTAGTGTCAGAAGTAACAACTATTCAGTTGGAGTTCAGAGAGCTCTCTCTTCTCACTGGAAATGAGACCTTTCAGAAGGCAGTGAAGAATGTGATAGCACATATCCATTCCCTACCTGGGAAGAAGGATGTGCTAGTGTCCAAAATAATCCTCATGGGCAGTGGCTTATTCTTTTCATGGCCTCACTTTACTCTTGGAGGCCAAGTTGAAAGCTACTTTGAGTATCTGCTAAAGCAGTGGATCCAAAGAGGAAAGAAAGAAATGCAGTTGGTAGAAGACTATATTAAAGCCATGGAAGGAATAAAAAAGCACCTGCTTCAGCAGTCCAAGCCTAGCAAACTGACTTTCCTGGGGGAAATTTTCAATGGTCAATTCATAGCCAAGATGGATCATTTGGTCTGCTTTTTGCCTGGGACTCTAGCTCTAGGTGTATACCATGTACTGACCATTGACCATATGAAGTTAGCTGAAGTTCTTATGGAGACCTGTTAACCAGATGTATCATCACTTTAAGAATGAACTGAGCCCAGAAGCTGTGTTCTTATATGAAGTCTGGCTTTAATCATAAAGACAAGATGGTCATGGCTGAAGATAATTTCAATATACGGCAACCAGAGACTGTGGAGAGCGTGTTCTGTCTGTACTGGTTCAGGGGGAACAAGAAATACCAGGATTGAGTCTGAAAGATCCTGCAGTATTTCAACAAGTATATCTACATCTCTTCAGGTGGCTGTTCTTCCTTGAAAAATGTTGAGAAGCCATTGTGAACAGACAAGATGGAAAGATTTTTCTTGGAGAAACTCTAAAGTATATGTATCTTCTCTTTTCTGATGACATGGACTTCTCCTGCCCATCTGGACTTCAGCTTAAAAAGCTTGGAAAAAACAGTGTAAATAGTAGTGTGACAATGCACAATCATGAGACTTTTCTGTATTGAGCATTGCAGATAGTAGTTTTTGGTTCTTTTCTGAAGATCATAGATTAGTTAGCCAATTATTTATGGATAAATTAGTCATTCTTTGACCTTTAACTGTGGGGTCTGTGCAGCTCAGCCACTACTTAGAGCCAGACATGTTCCAAGTTTGATCTGCAGATGGAAAGTCCAGTGGGACAGCTGGGGTCCTGGGCACTTTGGGGTGCCTATTTTAAGGGCAGACACTTGTTGGCTTTGAATTCATCCACATGCATTTCTTTAGGTGGTAATTCAGACTGGCTTTGGGGCTTATTTCTGTGTCTATGCTTTTTAAATCAGGACCATTGTGAGAAAGAAGAAAGAAGAAACTCAGCAAATTTTGGACTCTTGGGGCATGGAGGTAGAAGGACCAAATAAAAAAAAACTACTGACAACACAAAATTCTGCCATACAGTCTGATTTGTGTTTTCAATTAGTTCCTTTGTGGGGGAAGCTGCACTGCTGTGGGAAGAAGAGAAGGGCTTATAGTTAGTAAGAGTTGTGAAACTGTGGCAATGGAGGCTAATGGGGAAGGCAGAGACAGGCTAAATATGCCCTGTGGAAGGACATGGCGGCCCCTGTTGAGCTTGGTCAGCTTGTGATTTAAAAAGATATTAAGGGAAAAATAATTGGTTGCAATTCTGGTGACACTTGCTAGTGTCATTCTCACCATTAATTGAGTTTCCATACTGTGCCCAATAAAGTTTTAACAGTGAAGCATGGCAAATTTGTAGACTCAGCAGGTTGCTTATTGGTGCTGCACAGTCTGGCCTCTGTGATGAGCATGGAATAATGGGCTATCAACTTTACATTTACCCTCCAGCTGGGCTCTCTGAGCTGTTTGGAAGGGCCAAGCTAGGTGACTATAGAAAGTAAATAAAAGGAACAACCTAAAATCCTATGCAGATTAATAGTGAAAAAGGAGTTTAATAATGTTTTTTTTTTTTGATTAGAGAGGTACTATCCCAGAGCAGCTGAGAGGTACTGTAGGACAATGGATAAGAGCTCAGATTCTGGAGTTGGTGAGACCTGCTGTGATAGTTTGAATTATTGTTCAGCAAATGTCTATTTACCATCCCACTGTAGGAGGAATGTGTTTCCTTTCCACATTGATGTTGGGCTTAGCCATATGATCTGCTTTGGGATGTTAGCAGATGTGTTGGAAGCAGAGGCTTGAAATGTGCTTGAGTTGCATCTGTCCTCTTGTTCTTTGGTTATCTATCACAAAAAGGACATACCTCAGGTAGCTGCTCTCCTTTTAACCTGGGATCCAGAGTAAGGTATGTGGAGCAGACCTACAATCTGCAGCCTAAAGCTGAACTGCCTGGCTGAGAACAGCCTAGATCATCTGAATCACAGTTGACCTACAGATTCATGAGTATGAAAATAAATGCTTTTGTTTTAAGTCGTTGAGTATGGAGGTGATTTGTTATGCAGTTGGTGTAAATACTTGGGTCCATATACTCCCTCTACTGCTTTCTACCACTCTCTTTAAGTCTCAGTGGATCTGCAAATGGGTATTATAATAACTACCACATAGGTAAGCCTTAAATGAACTAATAAATATAAATGTTTTTCATAATACCTGGTATTCAATAAACATTAGCAATAGTTTAAAGCTATTAGAATAATAACATTAGCTACAATTTATTGAGCCCTCACTACTCTGCACCTGAATTGAAAGCCAATATTTTACTGGTGTCATCCTGATTCATGTTCATTACAACTCCACCAGATAGGTATGAATATTTCTATTTTAAAAATGATTAGAGGCTCAGAGAGGTTCAGTAACTTACACAAAGTTACACAGATAGTAAGTAACAGGGCTGAATTCTTTTCCTAATCTGCTTAACTCTGCGGCTTATGTTCTTTCCACTGTGCTAGACTGCTTCATCCATCTTTATGACACAATTAATGTCGGTATAGTATGCTGTGATTAATGGAGCACATTATCACATATGATCCTCCCAATAACAAAGTTGGACATTTAGCAGTGTGTCCCACAAGAGATTGTTATTTCTCTCCTTTGGACTTCAGGAAAATTACCTTGAATCACAGAAGGAGATAGCCTGCATTCAGAAGGGTAGGTATGTTCACCTTAACATCACTTGGGGAGCATCCCCTTACAGGGGTAAATGCATTTCGAGTCTCTGAGACTAGCTGTCCTTAGAATGATAGGGTTTGTCCTTAAGTCTCTGGGAGGGCCACTCTTAGAAGGGTAGACAAGCAGCCCCATATTCTGAAGATAGAGGCTATAATCAGACTATTTTAGTTTTGAGAGTACCAGAAGAAAAGCAGCCTGTTTCCCTAGCCTGGGAAGAAAGTATATGGTGGTTCTGGGTCTGAGAGGCAGAAGACAAAGAACCATGATTGATCCAGCATTCCTTCAGCCAGTTAGTGGCCTGGGAAGTGGTGGTATGTGATGTGGGTCATTAGGTCTATAATTGGCAGAAGTTCAACTTTGGGGCATTGTTGGCTAAGCCTAGCTCTAAAGGGTCTTAGACACACCTCTCTCAATGAATCACTGCAAGACAGTGCTGGGATTTGGAGCAGATTTTAGGCTGCAGATTGTAGGTCTGCTCCACAGCAGTGGATCCACACCAACTTTGGTATAGAATCAGCTCCAACAAAGAAACTATAGCAGGCCTGTTGACTGATAAGACTCCCTTTTCCATAGCCCTGGGCTAGAAGGACTCTTACTTTGGGCTATAAATCCCTTGGGTTACTTGAATAATTCATTGGAATGGGGAGCTTCAAGAGAGAGGTACTGGCTTTATTGCTAATAAAGTTAATAAATGTGATGTGACTATATTTGCATCTCCAGTTCTTACCTGTTACGTATAGTTGGGGAAATCAAATCTTGGAGACATGTCCAGGGATTTATAGTTAAGAAGTGATGGCACCAGAACTCAGATCCTGGACTTAGTACTTCTTACAGTTCCTGCCTGATTCCCTCTATCTACCCAGGTGGAAGTGTCCAGAACATGGAGTTGTCACCCTAAGTACAAGAGGAGTACTGTAAAAGTCGTAGACCATGAATTCTTTTGTAACATATAGATTATCTGGACCACCTGATAGCTGTCAGCCAGGGAGTGCCATCATGGTAACTGATAGTCAGTAGGTTGAAGGGCAGTAGGAGAAGAGAGCAGTTGTGATATATGCTAGAAAGTTATCTTTCCCTGAGAAATCAGGGAGAGGATTCCAGATGGATTTCAGTTTTATCCCACACAAGTAATAGGAAAATTGGGTCCCTAAACAGCAGTCATGCCATTAATCTGTTTGTGTAATAAAGTCTGAGAATAAGTGAAAGAATAAAGCTTCTATGAAAACACAAAGTTCCAATTAGGAGCAGAAAACATTGATAGTACAGAATGATAACATGAGAATACTACCTCCCCTGGGAATATTTACATTTCAATGGGGAGCAAACATTAAGCTGAAGAGATGGGTGAAAGTAAAATTTAAGGGCCTTAGGAGTACCTAATTCATCTATACTGAAGACTGTATTTACCAATATCCCAATTGGTCTATGTTTTCCATTTGGGAATTTATTTAATTGAAGCTTCTTAAAAGGCATAAAGTTCAATCATTTGTAGTTATTCATTTAACCTATAGCCATTCCTTGAAAGAATAAAATTACATGGAGTCATTATTGTTCCAAAAATCTGGGCCACATGGTTCTCTGCTGTTTTGTGACCAGTTCCTTTCTACTTTTTTCTCATATGCTCTATATACTAATTCTAAAT
>JAQZBX010112984.1:0-10143 GCA_029593785.1 Cabassous unicinctus | reverse complement strand
ATATCTCCAGAAAAACAAGCCATTATTTAGCCTAGAATTGTTTCACAAAAGAACAAGTGGCACCTCATCACCCTCAACATGCACTGCTTTAAAAATATAAACAAAAACAAGAATGAGGAGATGGGTGGCTTTAAAAATGTAAATAAGAATCGAGCCAGAAGCCAGAACCCCAAACCTGGAGGTCTAGACCCTCTTTTAACAGTATAAGGAAAGCTACTTACCCAGTGAGCATGTGGTACCTGGAACTGAGCCGTCTTTAAAGGGATGCTCCATGAGAGATAATATCAGGGTCTTCGTTTCTAAAGCTCAGAGAGTTTAAGTAGCTTGCCAGAAGCCAGTGAGACGGTGAGCTGGGATTTGAAGGCTTTTCTGTGGGAGGCTAGTAGCATGGGTTAGGACGTTAGTTGCAGCAGGTTAGGGGTTGTGCAATTGGAACCACGGTTGGATTTGAAAAGGATACAGGTTCTGGTACAGAGCTGGGCTGCTCCACCATCAGAGCAGAAATAAGTGGGGGTTCTCTTGGCTGGCTCTATAAGGATCAGTGCAAACCTATCTCCATCCCAAGAAGACCACTCAAGGTGGAGATCTTAGGACCAAATAAAGACACTTCTCGGCTTGTATAGAGATATCATTTATTACATATTTATTATTAATAATAAATCACTGGTCTTAGTAAACAAGAATGCAAATATAAACATGCCATCTATAAATATAATTTTAAATAAAAATGCCTCTGTGACTTGTCTTTGATTCCTATGAGCCAGTTCATTGTCATATACAAGGATGAGACCATTGATATGGATTGAACTATGTCCCCCAAAAAGACATGTTGAGGAAAGCGGGTGTGGCTCAATCAATAGAGCTCCCGTTTACCATATGGGAGGCCCCGGGTTCGCTTCCCGGGGCCTCCTTGTGAGGGCAGGCCAGCCCGCGCAGCGCGGTGGGCTGATGCAGCAAGACCTCACAGCAAGGGGGAGATAAGCAGACACAGAAAAAACACACAGCAAATGGACACAGCAAACACAAGCAGCAAGGGGGGGATAAATAAATAAATAAATAAATCTTTAAAAAAAAGACATGTTGAAGCCCCAACCCTTGTACATTAGAATGTGACCTTATTTGGAAATAGGGTCATTTCATATGGAATTAGTTAAGTTAAAATAAGTTCACACCTGAGTAGGGTGGGCCCCTAATCCAATATGACTGGCAGCTTTATAAGAAGGGGAAAGAAGGCACCAACAGATGAAGGGAGAATTCCATGTGGCTACCGAGGCAGAGAGTGCCAAGGATTGTCAGCAAACCATCAGAAGCTAGACGAGGCAAGGAAGGCTTCTCCCCTACAGGTTTCAGAGGAAGCACAGTCCAACCAGCACATTAATTTTGGACTTCTAGTCTCCAGAATTGAGAGACAGTAAATTTCTGTTGTTCTAAGCCACCCAGTTTGTGGTTTTTTGGGTTTTATTTAACCACAGCCCTAGGAAACTCAGAGAACCATTTTCCAAGAAGTACTGCCTTAGGTATGTATGTTAACTAAAGTCTTTCTCTCTAATGGTTTATTCAGCCACTATGCATTTATTAAGCAACTACAACTCAACTGTTAATGTCATAAGATAATGTAATATATAAAGTGGGCATAAAATCATCAAGCAAACACCAAGATACAATCTCAAGAAGACAAACGGACAAATGGACAATTTTAAGCCCAGAGCAAAGGCCTTTGAGGGAGAAGGGGGTGGAAGGTCACTCTTCCAGATCAGAACTTTTTCTCTTCAAAGTCTGGTAGAACTATCAAAATTACCCTAACACTGCCAGTACCAACAAGGAGAAAGATACCCTTTGTTGTTTTTAAACAGCTAGTGGATTTACAGAATGAGAACATCAACTCTCTAGCAATTGCACAGAATTGCCAAGAGCAAATAGGAACATCAACAGCTAGAATTTTGAAATGCAATAGATAATAAATACCCTTTGAATTTAAGTCTGAACTCAAAGCCCTTGCAGGGAGGAAAACCAAAGCATATCCACCCAGATGCCCAGGATCCAATGATCCTGTTATGAGTGGGACACTGAGGGAATCACATTCAGAGCAGCTCAAAGTGGTGGCAGCACAGTCCATGGGTCCATTTCCCACTGCTCCAGTACCCTGGTGTGTTAGTTAGGGTTCTCTAGGGAAACAGAACCGACAGGAGAGATCTGTAAATATTCTGAGGTTTTATAAAATTTTCTCACACAACTACGGGAATGTACGAATCCAAATTCTGTAGGGCCAGGCTGCAAGCTCGGAATTCCAATGAAGATTTTCAATGAATTCTCCAGGAGAAGCTGGCTGGCTGAAGTAGAGATGGGAATTCTCTCTTCTGACTGCTGAAATCATCACTTCTCCTTTTAAGGTATTAGACTGATTGGCTCTCATGGCTCTCACTGTTGAATGCAATCTCCTCTGTTGACTGTGGGATGTAATCAGCCATAGATGCTGATTTAAGTCCACAAAATGTCCTCACAGTAACAATTAGGCCAGTGCTTGCTTGACCAAACAACCAGGCACCATTACCTGGCCAAGTTGACACATGAGTGAAGAGATATTTTTCTTGACCCTGGAAACTCCCTGAAATTAATTTGTTTTATTTTTGCCAGTTGGTTGTTGGCTCCATCTGTGCTTAATAAAAGGATCACAGTGTGGTTTCAATTTGTCTCCACTAATCTGTTCACTGATTTTACAAATCTTAGGCACCTTTAGAGCATCTTACCTAAATGGGGTGGACTCAAGTAACAGTTACTGTCAAGACCCTGACACCTCGAGGTAAACAACTACTTTTAAATGAGAATGTTTCAGATAAAGTATGGATAATGGAGGTACTTGGTGCTCCAGGGCTCAGGGGTCAAATATTGTTAAAATTAACTGATAGGGGACCACTGAATGAATGAGATCCACAGTGAGCAAAGGGCATATTCTTTACCCCTGGAGAATTTCTTAATGTTGCAAAAAATGGCTAACTGCACTAGAAATGGAAACTGACTGAAAAAATAAAACTACAATGCGAGTGTTCTCACTGTCCTGATTTTGTGATAATCAGGGCAGGCTTAACATTCGCTATATTAGAAACCATGCATGGGTCCCCAGACCTAGTTTTTCTCCCTAGGTCTGGTTTTTAGAATGCTGGTGATAAACCAAGCCTGATTTATTATATGACCATTCTATATGGCAAATGACTGTAACTCTAGGTATCTTTGGTCAACCTTAAGAGATATAGAAGGGTGGCAGATGTGGCTCAAATGGTTGAACATCCGTGTCCCATATGGAGGGACCTGGGTTCAATCCTCGGGACCTCCCGGTAAAAATTATAAAAAGGAAATTATAGAAGGCGCGCAGGCCGCCAGGCTCAGTGCATGGGTGCACCAACAGGCCCCACACACGGGTGAGCCCCCAAGGCCCCACCGAGCCACGCAGGAAGAGGATGACATAACAGGAGAGTAACACAAGGGAGAGCCAAGACAAGACACGACGAAAAACCAGGAACTAAGGTAGCACAGGAGGTAGGATGCTTCTCTCCCACATCGGAGGTTCTGAGGATCGAACCCCAGTGAAGACAGAAGGAGAAGGATGAGAAGAGAGGGCAGGAAATAGACACAGAGAATTGCCCAGCGAATAGACACAAAAAACAGCAAAAACAGTGGGGGAGAGGGGGTAAAAATGGATTAAAATAATTAAATAAATCTGTAAAAAAAAGAAATTAAAACAAAAAATGGATCAATAAATAAATAAATAAAAATACAGATGCAGTGGACTTTTGAAGTCAGAAAGTCTTAGATTTGAACTGAGTTCTGACTCATAAAAGCTATTAATTATGTCCTTGTACAATTTACTTATTTTGTGATTTGGTTGCCTTATCTTTAAATCATCATCATAATATAGGATGAGTATTCCTCAAATGGGGATAAAGCAGGTACGACACTTAACACAGCCTGGAATATAATGAGTTCTAAAAGATGATAGATCTCCTCCTTCTTCTTCATCATCATCATTCATGGGAACAGAGGTAAGATGTGAGGAAGGCCACAGAGTAGTAATAGTGAAACAAATTGCCAGGGTTTGCTAAACTTCCCAGCTACCCACTTTACCACTTCATTTTTGGTAACTCCCTTTCTCCATATTTGTTTTAGTTTCCTAGCTGTAAAACAAATACCACACAATAGGCTGGCTTAACAACAGAATATTACTGGCTCACAGTTTCAGAGGCTAGAAGGCTTGCTTCCTCCCCCAGTAGGTATCTTCTGGCTAGCAGGCAATCTTTGGGGTTCCTTGGTTTTTCCATCACATGGCAATGCACATGGCAGCAGCATCTCCATTCTTTTCTAGGTTCCATTGACTTTCAGATTCTGGCTGTTCTCTGTAGCTTCACTCTCTATGTTGAATTTCATTCTGTTTGTAAAGGACTGCAGTTATCCAGGTTAAAGCCCAAACTGATTCCATTGACCACACCTTAACTAAAAATAACATCTTCAAAAGATCCTATTTACAATGGGTTCATAGCCACTGGAATGGATTAAGATTAAGAACATGTTTTTCTGAGGTACATAGCTCCAAGCCACCACAAGATTCTAGTTTAAAAACTCTAATACACTTCAAGTTTCATCTCCCCTCATTTCCACCTACATATTCTTTTAATGTTTAATTATGAGTTTAAAAATTAATGACGTGACTCAGTCTCACCATATTAATCTACAAGAGTCACCAGAATAGAACTCCTGGTCACATCCAAACCAACCTAAACACTGTCCTGTAGGAAGAGATGGGGAGAAAATAGATACCTGAGGCCGGGCGGGGGGGCCGGGAGTACAAAGACATTGTACATGATACCAGCAGAGGGCAGAAGAGAGCCAAGGCGGTGTTTCCCTGTGAGTTTCCGTTTTGTGATCATTCTTTTTGACTCTAATTTGCTGCCCTAATTAAATGTTGTCCTTAAAAGTAAATGTCTTTCAAGTCAGCCATGGTAGAGGATAGAGGATAAAGGATTCTCCAACTGAGTACACTGATTAAATTATTACGTAATTTAAATGATCAAATAAATATAATTGCTCAATGGAACTGGTTTTTCTGGTGGAAACAGAGTACTGATCTAATTTTTCTTTTTTGTTTTATTTTGGTTTTATATAATTTACCCAGATCATTTTGCAAAGTACTCCACAAATAATTTTATTGGAGTCCCCACAAAAGGACACTAAGAGTCACTCTGGATCTCAGTGGAAACCCCATTGAAATACTATTGTAAAATAAATGGGATTCATTTTTTTCAGGAGTTGCCTTTCCTCCCAGCTGGGCAATCTTTCTATAACTAAATGCTATAAAATTATGGCCACTTTGATGAAATATCTTCTCCTTTCCTTGATTTGCTCCTTACTTTGATTGGCTAGAACATGCTTTCAAATTATCATTGATGCAATATAATTACTTTTTGGTTTTAGAGGATATTGCTGTTTTATTATTTTTAAAACACCGGAGGGAATCATATTCAAGCAAGAAAAGAGCATTTTAATGATAAGGGTTTTCTCTAGTCTCTCTTGAAGGAAGCCAAATCCTTGGCTGTCTTATTTGAGGTTGGAATATTGATTTTTGATTTCTGGTTCCCAGCAGCCCGGGAGCTACTCTGATGGCACATGGGTGCCTGTGTTAGGTTCTGTTTGATGACAATGAACATTAGCTCTCTTTGCCTTCTCCCTTGGCTGCCACTCGGCATCAGGTTAAAACGGCAGCAGCGTATCCCAGGCAATTTTGGTTCTTCCATTTATTCCAATAATTTGGATGCAGATAGCCTTATCCTTTTCATGCACTGAATATGATTCAAGTCCCAAGTATCCATTACCATTTTACCTGCCTTGCAGTGAGAATGGTAAGCACTCTGATTAGTGATTTGAAAGACTAATTTCCGTAAATACCTCTGTCTACTATTAACTCATGATTTTATAACATCTAAAATATTCTGAAATTCCTCTATGCATATCCCGGAGTAAGTTGATAGCCACGTGCCCCCTACATCAATTCTGCCAAAATTAAAAAAAAAACTCTTTCTCTGGCAGTGGAAGAATACTGCTCTGACAAAAGCTAGAATGTGTGAACAATGAGCCTTTTTCTGTAAAAAGGATTGAGGAGCCCATGACAGTGTACCCCAAGATAAGCTTAATTCATTTATTTCCATCTCCAAACATCCAAACACTTCCTTTTCTTCCTAAGAATCAAGGTGAGGAGAAAGGAGGATGCAACAGAGATGGTAAGAAAGGAAAAAAAAAAAACACCTAAATAACCAAACAACAACCTCTTTGATTTGATTAGCCATTTGTTATGTGTTCGGTGAACATTTTTTGCACCATAAAGGTATGTCTCCAAGCTCAGTAGCCCTTCCCTGCATGGTGTTCCCTTTATAATAAGCTTCAGGAAAGTCAGCTTTCATGTGGAATTCACCATGTTTAGGAACTTTGTCAGAATTACTTTCATAATCTCAAATCCAGAATTTCCATGGGGAGAATCTAAACAAACTGTGTAGACTAAATAAACATCATTGTGAGGAAAGGAGGCCTATGTATGGAAATTATGGTGACACATAGGTTGGCAAGAATTGCATGCTACAGAAAATGGAAACGTAAACAATCTTCCATGGCATAAAATCCCATGCAGAAAGCAGAACGGGCTATAGAATCTAGATCACAGAAAATCAAGTAGTCTCTGGAATCTCTCAGAGGAATAAAGCTAAAGAAGGCAGTACAGGAGCACACATGTTTTTACCCAATCCACATGGAGAAGCATGAACTTGTCCAGTGTTGAACTCCATTACAGAAGACAGATGCTCAGCCTCCCAGAGGTGCAGGCCAGTGGATGAGATTTGTTACCTTGAGTCCTACCTAAATGCATCAAAATAGAATCTAAGCCCTTCAAATTCTGGCAAAGGGTATGGAAAAAGATTTTAATCTGAAGTGAGTGTTCCCTGTGTACAGGCATTATTTTTTTTAGTTAAAAAAAAAAAACTAAAGATGAAAAAGTACAGAAAATAATATGGCTAGCACCCTCCCTGGAATTAACAAATGTCAACATTCTGTTATACTTGCTTCAGACCTTTATAAGTCTATATAAAAGACGTAAAACATTCTAGTTAAAGTTGATGTTCCCTTTTCTACCCTCAGGACCCTACTTCCTCCCTTTTCCAGAGAAACCACCATCTTGAATTTGCCGAGTGTCAACCCATTTTGCATACTTGACCAACATTATCTCATTTAATCCTTCCAACACCTCTTTGAAATGAACTTTCTCTCCATGTTACAGATTAGCACATTGAGACCAAGGGAGTTCAGTTTTTGCCCGACATTACACAGGGTGTAGGTGGAGGAGTTGAGTTTCCAAGCCAGGTCACTCTAACTCAAAACCTGTGCCCTTCTACTGCGTTCTACACTCAGAAGAGCTGAGCTTCTTCCTCTCATCACCCAAAGCATGCAAGGATTCCTCTCCCTGAATCATTTCACCTTTTTGACTCTTGATCATGAATATTACTTTCCGATCAAGTGACAGCTCTCTTTCAAACCATTCTCAAATTTTTGCCTTTAGGTTTGTAAAGCCCAAACACGAACCTGTTAGAGGAATAATAAAGTGGGAGGGTGAAACTATCTGATTACATGCATTTGGGCATCCTCTCTGTTTTTAAATACATTGCTGGTCTGTGCTAACCTTTCTGAGTGCTGACCATTCAAACCATATTTCTCTAGTCCCATGCCATTAGGGAGCTATCTACGAAATGTTTCTTTAAACCTTCCTAAGGTTACTTACAAGTTGTTTTATAGCCATAACGTTCAAAAAGGGCTTTAGGAGAAAGGTGGGACATAAGAAAGCATAACGGATTCAACAGTCGGATTCATCAGTACAAATTGAAAAACACTTTTGCAAAGCAATTTGGTAATATGCCTCACCAACCATAAAACTAGCCATAAGACTTTAAGAACTACATATTGAGAATCTATCCAAAGGAAATAATCCAAATAGTGGGAAGAGCTACATTCAAAAGCACTTCCAGGTTCTCTTATTTATTATAATAAAACTTGGAAGCAATCTAATACTCCAACAAATGCACAGGGGTACTATAGAAGAACCCCTCAATTGAATCATGTTATCATCATTAAATTGGTCTTTTTGATGAAAGCCAGGCTCCCATCTTCTTTGCTAATCAACTGTGTTAAATTTGGTAAGTCACTTAACTAATGTAAATTTTAAGTTTGCCATTTGCAAAAGGCCTTAAAGAATTGATAAAATTGAATGGAATAAAATATGAAACAACTTATCTCAGTTACTGTCACTGGGTCATGCTCAATGAATTGTAGCTAATAAAATAATCATCTCTGACAAAGGTATTTACTTATAGCAATTGCTATGGAATATGTCAATAAAAGAGACTGGATTTGAATATACAAAAGTGATAAGAAGAATCTGATTTGGGTGATGGCATTCAAACATTTTCCCTCCCTACATATGAAACAAACACTGTAATATTGTCAGGCAGATTTACAAAGTTTTAAAATAAAGTGTTTTTCTATGCTTTTACTGTGCAAACAGAGACAAAGGAAGCCTTTTTCCATCCAAAAGAAAAGAATTTGAGCACAGTCTAGACATTTCTGGTGGAATGGCCAGAAAGAGCCCTAGAGTAGTAGCTCAAAGACCTCTGGTTGTGTCATGAAACGTTGCTTGTCTGCTGTGTCCCACCAGCCAAAGGGCTGGGACATGCTGGTCCTCAGTTTCCTCACTTGTAAAACGAGCACAATTGTAATAATATCTAAGTGGAAGGTTTCTTAAGAAGAACTGGAAAAGATCTATGTAGGATAGAAATCTATTTGGTTAACAATGGCTCATTTATTTTAGATTAAATCATTTTCAAATGGTGTGATCTTATTAATAAGGTGATATTTTATCATTTAACTATAGAGAAAAGGAACAATGATTAAACTTGGAAACGCAAGAAATATGTATGTATTCACCTCCAGAAAATGCCACACTGACATTCCCCCTGAGGCATACTAAAGGCTGTGGCTTACAGAAATGCTATAGTTTTACAAACAAATATGCTTTTCTAAACTGAAGTCAAGTAAGAGCCAGAGATCTATGGAACTAAAACAATAGGTCCTTGAACCTTGCAAAACGCAATCATTCTTCAAGAGCATCCTGTGCATAATATTTTAGGCCTTATTATTTTCATAGCTGAAACCAGAAATGTCAACCATTCTGTCTATTCTAAATTCTCTGGTATGTTTATGGCCAGAAATTGGCTGAGAGTCAGTTTGTTTGGGGTCAGGTAACCTTTAGTTGGACACGAAATTTATCTGCTGATCTTAACTAAAATTTCATAAGATAGCCTCCTCACCTGTGTGCTCACATACATGCACATGCAAAAACTATCTTTTATAAACTTAAGCAATCCATCAATGTGGCTATTAGTATTAATTTCAAAATTGCTGCAACAAGGTCCAAGAGAATATATAAACATCAGAATAAAGTAGTCTGTGCTCAGTGATTCTTTTGTAATATGCTTCTAAAAATCAAGCTTTTCAGGTAAAAATTGCCAAATAACTGTGTTCATTTCTAAGGAGATATATAGCACCAAGATTTCATTGTGTTTCAGATTTTCAAAAGAATTGGTTAAAAATCGCATCTGGCTTGCAGATACTTTCTTATTTCCCACTAAAATACACAGATTTTTTTAAAAAATGATGATCATAGCGTGACAATAATAATAAAGAATAGAGATACTGCTAGAATCTGGGAGAAATGTCTTCTAACTCCAAAGTCAACCAATTGGAAAAATAGCAAGTAGCTAATCAGTGCTTTGCCCCTGGAAAGAATGGAGACTTCCATTCTAAAATATGAGCAGATATCCTTCATCCTTCCCCAACTTCAACTTCCTCATTCATACTCTTTTCCACTTAGCCATTTTTCTAATGCTTGGGTTGTACTTTTCTGAGACAACCAGAGTATTGTCAGTCACTTCTAAGGGTTCCTCTCCTTTTACCACCTAGCCAGACACTGCAACACCCAGAGCAGAATGCTTTGCATTCTGGGAGTTATCAATCACTGAAGTGCTAAAGGTAAGAGTAGAAGACCAGTGTTGTCGGGAA
>JAQZBX010112983.1:0-10149 GCA_029593785.1 Cabassous unicinctus | reverse complement strand
CATGGCTCCCGGGGCCTGGCGGCTCACCAGCACACAGAGCCTGGCAGCCCATGCGCCTTCTATATATTTTTTTTTATTTTACCGGGAGGTCCCAGGGATCGAACCCAGGTCCCTCCATATGGCAGATGGACGCCCAACCATTTGAGCCACATCCGCCCCCTCCAGTGTATTTTTTATTTCATTTATTGCACCTTTTATTCCCATAAGGTCTGCTATTTTTCTATGTATGCTTTCAAATTTTCTTTGTGCTTCTCCAGTGTCATCCTAATATCCTTAATCTCTTTAGCCATCTCATTGAATTTATTAAGGAGATTTGTTTGAACATCTATGATTAGTTGTTTCAACCTCTTTATGTCATCTGTACGCTTATCTTGATCCTTTAACTAGGCCATATCTTCCTGTTTCTTGGTATGGATTATAATTATTTCTTGGTGTTTTCGTGTTCGACTTGCTAGATGTATTTGTTCTGGGTGCAATTTCTCCCTTTAGTTTAGGGCTTTCTTGTCTTTTCTCTTTTGCTTGTTGTATAGTAGGAGTCAACGATGTATTTGGTGCTGTAAGCTGTGGAGGCTGAAGTTGCCCACGTTGCCCCAGAAATTGATAAAGCTTCTCCCACCTTTCTCCTCTGTCAGGGGTAGGGACAGAGCTGCAGCCGTGTATAATATCCAAGTTGGGCAGGACAAGACTGTTTGTAGTTGCCCGGAGAGACTGATGAAGCTTCACACCCCTTCCTTTCCTACCTTGGGCGGGGATGGAACTATAGTTGTGAGCAGCAGTCTAAGCTGTGTGGGTCCAAAATGACCGCAGTTGCCCAGGTATACTGACATAGCACCAGAACCCCTCCCTGCCGGTGGTGGAAATAGACCCTCTGGAGTGCCCAACAATCTAATCCATGTGGGCCGAATATGCCTGCAGTTACCCTGAGAGGCTGAGGAAATACTGTCCCTTCTGCCCTTTTAGGGGTGGGAATGGAACCAACGCCCAACAGTTCAGTCCCTGTAGGCCGAAAATACCCGCTTTTGCCCGGAGAAGCTGAAGAAACACCAGCCCCCTCCTGTATATTGGGTGATTTTGGGGTGGTTCTACAAGTGCCCAATAGTTCAGCCCCTTAGGCCAAGAATACCTGCCGTTGCCCCAAGAGGCTGAGGAAACACCACAGGCACCCAACAGTTCAGTCCCTGTAGGCCGAAAGTGCCCACCATTGCCCATAGAGGCTGTGAAGACACCAGACCCCTCCTATCCTATTGGGGGTGGAGGTGGATCCATAGACATCCAACAGTCCAGTCCACACAGGCCGAAAGTGTCTGCCGTTGCCTGGAAAGGCTTTGGAAACACCAGCCCCCTCCTTTCCTCTTGGGGGTGAGGGTGGATCCACAAGTATCCACCAGTCCAGGCTGTGTGGGCCAAAGCACCAGCAGTTACCCAAAGAGGCTGAGCAAACACATTCTGCCTCTTGTCCTTTTGGAGATGAGGGTGGAGCCACAGGTGCCCAATGGTTGGGTTTCTGCAGGCCAAAAGTGCCTGCAGTTGCCCAAGAGGCTGAGGGAACACCAGCCCCCTCCTATCCTATGGGGGGACAGAGGTGGAGATGGACTCAAAGGCACTCAACAAACCAGTTCATGTGGGCTGATAACACCTGCCATTGCCCAGAGAGGCTGAGGATACCCAGCTCTTCTCCTATCAGAGTGTGGGGATGCAGCCCCAGGTGTCTGACTATTCAGTCTGTGCCAGTAGAGAGCCCCTGCAGTGTCTGGAGAGCCTGTTGCAGGTCCTGCCAGCTTCCTCTCTGCTGGAGGTGGGGCTGAAGCCTAGGCTAGGGCTGCAGTCCGATCTTGGTGGAAAGAAGCCGGTCCCTAACTTCACTGGATTTTCAGTCAGCCAGGCTTCTCCTCATATCAGGGGTGGAGTAAAAATGGCAGCTCCTGGACTCTTTGCAACTTGGACAAGCTCAAACCCTAGCTGTTTCTAGGATTATACTTAAGCCAGCTGAGTTCACTAATCAGTAGCTGAAGTCGGTGGACAACTGTCTATTCCTCCACTGTTTATGGGAAATGGAGCTTCTTACTCCAGCCACGGAATATCTCCTGAGGCGACTTGCACTGCTAGAGTAGGATGGGCACTGGCCTCTGCAGCGAGGCTTGCAGTTTCCAAGAGAACTGGTGTAGGTCCCCCCAAGCTTCCTCCCTGCCAGAGGTGGGCCTGGGGTTTAGGCTAGAGCTGCAATCCGATCTGGGTGGAAAGAAGCTGGTCCCTACCAGTGCTGTGATTTTCAGTCAGCCCCGCTTCCCCTCATGCTGGGGGCGTAGTCAAAATGGCGGCTACCGGCCTCCATCTGACCTTGACAGGCTCAAAGTTCAGCTGTTCCTAGGATTATACTTTGGCCCGCCAAATTTACTAATCAGTAGCTAAAGTCAGTGCCACACTGTGTCTTTCTCCCCCATTTTTTTGGGAAATGGAGCTTCCAACTCCAGCCACGGAATAGCTCCCGAGACAGCTTGTACCGCGGGCACCAAACTCTGTGGTGTGGAGGGCTTTATTCATGAATACTCTTTGCAGATGGGCCATCTCCTTCCATACTTTCAAGGATGTTGAAGGATATTCTTCTGATCTCCTGGGGCCCCCAAACAGGTGCTTTAGATAACTCTGGGTGATTACTAACTGTCCTATAGCATGAGCTGAGTCCAGATCCTTACTCTGCCGCCATCTGGCTTCCCCTCTCCCATAGTAACTTACTTCTGATAGCAGAACTAGCTAATTTGACCTGTAATAATTTCCATCTGTCTTTGGCCTTCCCATATTTTTATTCATTTTCTTAACTATTTATTGGTTTTTCCTCTTTTCACATTTTCAGTGTTAGTGTCCCTAGAGGGCTGTCCTTATCTTATTTGGCATTCTAAATATTTTTCAGGGTGGTCTCAGCAATTATATGTTGATAATGACCCATCTTCTTTATCTCTCACCCAGACCTCTCCCTTGAGCTGCAGCCCCTATGTATTCATTGAGCTGCCTACATGACATTTTCATTTGGATGTTCCACAGGCATCTCAAATTTAGCACTATATTAAATGTCCAGATTGAATTTAACCTCCTCAATATTCCCTTCTTACCACCAAGAATATAGTGATGTTCTCATATTCCCTGCCTTAGGGAATGGCAACACCATTCATCCAGTTGTCCAAATTAGAAATTGAGAAATTATCAATTCTTTTCTTTTCACTGTTTCCTAACATGCAATCTGTAACTAGTCCTGTTGATTGATTCTAATTCCTTCATCTGCTTTGAAGATTTCCATTTCTTTGCATCCCTAAATATACTGCCTTAGTTCAAGCTTGTCTTTAGTATTGCGCTATTCAAATCCAATCTTTTAACTAAAACTTTATTAGCTTTATTGAAATATAATTTATATACCATACAATTTGCCCATTTAAGGTATACAATTAGGTGGTTTTTAGTATATTCATAGATGTGCAACCATCACCACAGTCAATTTTAGAACATCTTTATCACTTCAAGAAGAAAACCCATGTCCTTTAGCTATAATCCCCTTAATGTCCCGTGTCCCCTTGCCTGCTCCCTGCTCTAAGTAACCACTAATCTACTTTCTATCTCTATAGATTTCCCGATTCTGGATATTTCATATAAGCAGAGTCATATAGTATGTGATTTTTGGGGACTGGCTGCTTTCACTTAGAATAACATTTTCAAGGTTCATCCATATCTTAGCATGTATTAGTCCTTCATTCCTTTTTATGGCTGAATGGGTATACCACATTTTTTTAACCATTCATCAGTTAATGGACATTTGGATTGTTTCCACTTTGTTTCCGCTTTTAGCTATTATGCATAAAGCTAATGAACATTTGTGTACAAGATTCTATATGGATATATATTTTCATTTTTCTTGAATATGTACCTAGGGGTGGAAATGCTGGGTCATATGGTAATTCTGTGTTTAATAGTTTGAGGAACTGCCAGACTATTTTCCACAGCTGCTGCACCATTTTATATTCCTGCAGCAATGTATGAATATTCTGATTTCTCCACATCCTCATCAACACTTGTTATCTGAATTTTTTTGTTTCTAGCTTTCCTAGTAGGATATGAAGTGTGAAGTGGTACCTCATTATGTCGATTTGCGTTTCCCTGATTAATGATGTCAAGCATCTTTTCATGTGTTTATTGGCTATTTGTATATATTCCTTTTTTTTTTTTTTTTTAAAAGGATTTACCGGGGAGTGAACCCAAGGACCTCATACATGGGAAGCAGGTGCTCAACCACTGAGCTGTATCTGCTCCCCAATGAGAGTTGGTTTTTTTGTTTGTTTTGTTTTTAGGAGGTACCAGTGAACAAACCTGGGACCTTGTACATGGGAAGCAGGCGCTCAACCACTTGAGCTACATCTGCTCTCCTGTATATATTCTTTGGAGAAAGGTTATTCAATTTCCATGCCCATTTTTAAAAATTGGGTTATTTGTCCTTTTATTATTGAGTTCTTTATACGTTCTTTTAAAAAAAATTTTTTTTTTTTTACTAGAGAAGTTGGTTTACAGAACAATCATGCATGAAATACAGGATTCCCATATACCACCCCACCTCAAACACCTTCCATTTGTGTGGAACATTTGTTACAATCGAAGATAGCACATTTTTATAATTGTGTTATTAATTAGAGTCCATGGTTTAACTTAGTGTTCACTGTTTGTGGAGTGTAGTTCCATGGGTTTTTTATTTTTTATTTTTTTATTCTGTTACCATATATACAGCCTACCGTTTTCTTTATACATTCTTGATACAACTCCCTTATCAGATATATGATTTGCAAATTTTTTCCCTACTCTGTGGATTGTCTTTTCACTTTCTTGATGGTGCCCTTTGAAACACAAGTCTTTTATTTTGATGAAATCAACTTTATCTATTTTTGCTTTTATTGCTTGTGTTTTTGGTGTCATATCTTAAGAATACTTGGCCAAATCTAAGATCATGAAATTTACCCCTATGTTTTCTTCTTAGAGTTTTATAGTTTTAGCTCTTACATTTAGGTCTTTGATCATTTTAAGTTAATTTTTATATGTGGTATGAGATAAGGATTCTACTTTATTCTTTTGCATGTAGAGATCCAGTTGTTCTAGCATAATATGTTGAAAAGACTGTTCTTTTCCCATTGGCACCATTGTCGAAAATCAGTTGATCATAGATATATAGGTTTATTTCTAGAGTCTTAATTTGATTCCATTGATCTATATGTCTATTCTTGTGTTAGTACCACACTGCCTTGATTACTGTTATTTTGTAAGGTTTTTGTTTTTTTTTCAACGAAGTACCGGGGATTGAACCTGGGACTTCATATGGGGAGCAGGTTCCCCATATGGACTGGGGTCCATCTGCTCCTCTACTTTGTAAGTTTTGAAATCAGGAAGTTTGAGTCCTCCTATTCTTCTTTTTAGAGATTGTTTTCGATATTCTGGGTCCCTTACAATATGAATTTTAGAATTGGCTGTCAATTTGTACAAAGAAGTCACCTGGGATTCTCTTAGGTATTGTGTTGAATCTGTACATCATTTGGGGGTGTATTGCCATCCTAACAATGTTAAGTCTTCCGATCCATGAACATGGAATATTTTTCAGATCTTCTTTACTTTCTTTCAATACTGTTTCATTGTTTTCATAGCGTAAGTTTTGTACTACTTTTGTTAAATTTATTCCTATTTCATTTTTTATGCTATTATGAATGAAATTGTTTTCTTAATTTCATTTTTGGATTGGTCATTGTAAGTATATAGAAAAACAGTTGATTTTTGTATATTAATCTTTGTATCCTGCAACCTAGCTGAACTCATTTATTAATTCTAATAGTTTTTTAGTGGACTTTTTAGGATTTTCTATATATAAGATTTTGGTGGTTTGGAGCTGTGTACCTCAGAAAAACATGTTTTTTTACTTAGTCCATTCCTGTGGGTGTGAACTCTTTGTAAATAGGACCTTTGATAACGTTACTTTAGTTAAGGTGTGCCCCAGATGAATCAGAATGGGTCTTAATCCTATTACTGAAAGCCTCTTAGGGAAGATCAGAGAGAGTGAGAAAGCCACCAAGGGAGCAGCCAGGAGCTGAGAGTCAGTGGAACCTGGAAGAGAAGGGAGAAGCCAACATGTGCATTGGAATGTGACAGAAAAGCAAGGACCAGTGATTGCTATCAGCCAACCCCAGAAGGTCACAGTTTTCTGGGATAAAGCATCACCTTGATAACACCTTGAGTTTGGACTTCTAGCCTCAAAACTGTGAACCAATAAATTCCCATTGTTAAATCCAGCCCATTTTATGGTATTTGCTTTATCGATAAGGAAAGTAAAACAAAGATCATGTCATCTACAATCTGGATGCCCTTTATTTCTTTTTCTTGCCTAATTGGCCTGGCAAGAACCTCTGTACAATGTTGTATAGAAGCAGTGAGGACAGATATCCTTGTTTTGTTCCTGACAAAAGAGGGAAGTATTCTGTCTTTCACCATTAAGTATGTTAGCCTGGGTTTTTCATGTCTTTTATCAGGTTGAGGAAATTCATTTCTATGTCTAATTTGTTGAGTGTTTATCATGAAGGATGTTAGATTTTGTCAGATGATTTTTTTCTACATCTATTGAGATGATTATGTGATTTTTTTTTTTTTTTTTTTAGGTGTTGGGGCCAGGCATTGAATCTGGGACCCATGTATGGGAAGCCAGTGCTCAACCACTGAGCCACATTGACTCCCCTGAGTTGGTTTTTTTGTTTGCTTGTTTTTTTGTGTGGTTTTTTGTTTTTATTTTAGGAGGCACCGGGGACCGAACCTGGGACCTCCTATGAGGGAAGCAGGCGCTCAAGCGCTTGAGCCACATCCGCTCCCCTGTGTGATTTTTAATTTTTTTTATTAATATATTTTTTTGTTAGAGAAGTTATAGATTTACAGAAATTTGCAAAAAAATATATAAAATACAGGGTTCCCATATACCACCCTATTATTAACATCTTGCATTAGCATGGTACATTTGTTATGAGTCATAAAAGAACATTTTTTATAATTGTACTATTAACTAATCCATTGTTGACAGTAGGGTTCACTGTATTATACAGTCCTGTTTTTTCTTTTAATTTTTATCCTAGTAACATGTGACCTAGAATTTCACCTCTTAATCAGATTCACCTGTGTAATTCGGTGTTTATTATGTTCATAGTGTTGTGCTACCACACCATCCATTACCACATTTACAGTTAATCCAAATAGAAATTCTGTACAATTTAAGCATTAATTCCCCATTCTTTACCCCCAGTTTATTCTCTGCTAACCTGTATTTTAGATTCAAACTCTTTTTTCATATCAGTGAGATCATACAGTATTTGCCATTATGTATCTGGCTTACTTCACTGAACATGATGTCTTTAGGGTTCATCTGTGTTGTTGTGTGAATCAGAACTTCATTCCTTTTTAATACTGAGTAATATTCCACTGTATGTGTTTATCACATTCTGTTGATCAGACCTCTCGTGGGCACTTGGGTAGTTTCCATCTTTTAGCAATTTTGAATAATGCTGCTATGAACATTGGTGTGCAAGTATCTGCTCAAGTTCTTGCTTTCAATTCTTTTAACTGTATACCTATTAGTGGGTTTGCCGGGGTCATGTGACAATTCTGTAATAGCTTTCTGAGGAACTGACAAACTGTCTTCTACAGCAGTTGTACTTTACATCCCCCCAACAATGAATAAGTATTCATATTTTCCCACATCCTCTCCAACACTTGTAATTTTCTGTTGTTTTTTAATAGCCATTCTAATGGGTGTGAAATGGTTTCTTATTGTGGTTTTGATTTGCATTTCCCTAATAGCTAATGACATTGATCATCTTTTCATGTGCTTTTTAGCCATTTATATATCTCTCTTTGGAAAAATATGTTTTATCTTTTGCCCTTTTTTTTTAAATATATACATTTTTATTAGAGACGTTGTGAGCTTACAAAACAATCATGCAAATGGGTAGAATTTCCGTAAAATACCCCTCCACCAACATCTTACATTGTTGTGGAACGTTTGTTACAGATTATGAGATATTGCCCATTTTTCAATGGGATTGTTTATCTTTTTATTGTTGAGTTGTAGGATTTCTTTTTATATTCTGTATATTAACCCTTACTGGATTTGTGGTTTCCAAGGTGACACTGGGCTCCCTTGTCATGTTCTGGGAAAACTTAGAGGGAAAACTTTCAGTTTTTCACCATTGAGTTTGATGTTGGCTGTGGGTTTTTCATATATGCCCATTATGTTGAGGGCGTTTCCTACTATTCCTGTTTTTCTAGGTGTTTTTTATCAAGAAAGGATGTCTGATTTTGTCATATGCCTTTTCTGCATTAATTTAGTTGATATGATCCTGTGGTTTCCCCTCTTTGGTTAATATGGTGTGTTACATTAATTGATTTTCTTTTGTTGAACCACCCTTGTATATCTGGGATAAATCTGACTTCATCATAGTATATAATTCTTTTAATGTGCTGTTGGATTTGATTTGGTAGTATTTTGTTGGTTTTTTTTTTTTTGCATATGTAGTCAAAAGAAAAATTGGTCTGTAATTGTTTTTTCCTGGAGTATCTTTATCTGGCCTTGGTATAAGGGTGATGCTGGCCTCGTAGAATGAGTTAGATAGTGTTCCCTCCTCTTCAATTTTTTGGAGGAGTTTGAGCAGAATTGGTATTAATTCTTCTTGGCATGTTTGGTACAATTGGCCTGTGAAGCCTTCTGGTTCTGGGCTTTCCTTTGTTGGGAGGTTTTTGATGACTGATTCAATCTTTTTACTTGTAATTGGTCTCTTCAAGTCTTCTATTTCTTCTAAAGTCTGTTGATTGTTCCTGTGTTTCTAGGAATTTGTCCATTTAATCTAGATTTTCTAATACATTGGCATACTATCCTGTTCATAGTATCCTGTTATAATCTATTTTATTTTTGTGGGGTCAATAGTAATGTCCCCCCTTTCATTTCTGGTTTTATTTATTTACATATTATCACTTTTTTCCTTGGTCAGTTTAGCTAAAGGTTTGTCAATTTTATTGATCTTTTCAAAGAACCAACTTTTCCTTTTGTTAATGCTCTCTAATATTTGTTTGTTTGGTTTTTAATCTCAATTTTGTTTGTTTCTCTAACCTTTGCTAATTCTTTCATTCTGCTTGCTTTGGGTGTAATTTGCTGTTCTTTTTCTGGTTCCTCCAGGTGTTCAGTTGGGTCTTTGATTTTTAGCTCTTTTTTAATGTAACCATTTAGGGCTATAAATTTCCCTCTCATCACTGCCTTTGCTGCATCCCATAAGTTTTGTTATGTTGTGTTCTCATTTTTATTCATCTCAAGGTATTTGCTGATCTCCATTGTAATTTCTTCTTTGACCCACTGATAGTTTGAGTGCGTTACTTAACTTCTGTATATTTGTTGATTTTTCAGTTCTCTGCCTGTTATTGATTTCTAGCTTCATTCCATTATGGTCAGAAAAGATACTTTGTATAATACTAATCTTCTAAAATTTATTGAGACTTGTTTTGTGACTCAGCATATAGTCTATCCTGGAGAACGATCCAGGTACACTTGAGAAGAATGTATATACTGCTGTTTTGGGGTACAGTGTTGTGTATATTTCTCTTAGCTCTAGTTCATTTATGATATTATTCAGATTCTCTGTATCCTTATTGATCTTCTGTTTAGATGTTTTATCTATTGATGAGAGTGGTATATTGAAAGTCTCCAGATATTATTGTAGAGATGTCTTTCTCCCTTCAGTTTTGCCGTTGTTTGCGTTGTGTATTTTAGGGCACCATGGTTAGGTACGTAAATATTTATGATTGCTATTTCTTCTTTGTGGAGTGCCCTTTTTATTAATATATAGTGTCCTTCTTTGTTTCCCTACATTTCTTCTAGTAATTTTATGGTCCTGGTTTTTCTGTTTAGGTCTTTGATCCATTTTGAGTTGATTCTTGTATAAGGAGTGAGATAGGGGTCCTCTTTCATTCTTTTGGTTATAGATAATGTTATGTTTCTTTTTATTTTATTTTTTTTATTTTTCTTTTTAAAAACGATTTATTGAAGTATATCATTCATACATGAACATACATAAACTATAAGTGTTCAGTAAACATCGTGAC
>JAQZBX010112982.1:0-10148 GCA_029593785.1 Cabassous unicinctus | reverse complement strand
AGATTCTAACAAGATGTGTGGTTTGAGCCTGGGTGTCAGGATGGAGCACTGTGACCTGCCACCTTTCTTTCCTTGGCAACTGGGAGGGAGGGGGGCTGAGGTACCACAAAGTCCAGAAATTGGAACTTTTGACTTCCAGGCCCCTCTGGAGTGGCAGTTCCAGCCCTAGATCCTCTGCTTGCTAGCTGAATTGGAGTGTTAATGAAATAGAATCATCCTGACCAGAGAATGGGTCCAGGCCTGCGGGTAAGGCAGGGCCAGTTGAGTCATCCCCACGTGTGGGTGGGGCCCCCCCACCTCTGAGTCACCAGTAAATGCCAGTTGGGGCTGTCCCCATGACTACAGGTTAGTCTCCCAACACACTCCTACCAACCATGATGAAAAATAAATTATTTATGACCAAAAAGGGATGTTTCCCTCTAAAGAAGTTAACCTGTGTGAGACTATCTCACCTTAGTTCAGAAAAAAAAAATTTATTAACCCAAGAAGTAAAGATCCAGGCCCTTTGGCTCCCCCAATCCCATCGAGGGGGTTGGGGTTGGTGTTGGGGAGTAAAGGAGCTGGACTGTCCCCTATCCTGCAACATAGAGGACTGGAGAGTGAGGGGCTGTGCAAATAGGTCACCAGAGGTCAGGCAGAGGGAGGCATTAAACCAAGATGGCAGCTGAAGAAGAGGGGGAAGGAGAGGGTGGGGGACCTGTTGAGGGCCCAGGAAAAACCAGGGGAGCTGGGGCTAGGGAACCAAAAGAGGTGGGAAGGGTGGGGCTGGAGCCTAGGAGTGGGGTCCGTTCTGAGGCAGGGTGGTCCCGTGGCTCCCCTTCCTCATCACCCTCTTGCCCCTGAGTTTCTTCCTCCTGCTCCTCATCCCCAGGACCCCGATGAACAGGTTGCTTGCAGATGGGGCAGGTCTTCCGTGTCTGAGTCAGCCAGGGGTCCACACAGCGGCTGTGGTAGGCTGTGGAGAGAATGAGGTGAAGCCCTTGGTGCCTGCTGGTGGGGAAGGGGCACTAGCACATGTGGTGAGGGCCTCACCGTGAGCACAGGGGAGTACCCTCAGCTTGTCCCCATTCTCATACTCGTCCAGGCAGATGGCACAGACGTCATACTGGTCTCCTGGGGAAGGAAAAGAGAAGTCATGTCCTTCTTTGAGCCACCCTGAACCAGGGCCCACAAGAACTCTGTGAAGCTTACAGTGGAGCTAAGCCCTGCAAAAATGTTTTTCCCTGGTTCTACAGAGCCAGTGGAAGAGCTGGGGCAGTGTAAGGCCAGGGCAGAAGATGGGAAAGAATTTGGGTTAGAGGAGAGAGGCAGAGAAACAAGAGGTAAGAAGGGAAGTGGGTTTTTTTTTTGGGGGGGGGGGTGTGAGTGAGAGTGGAGAGATAGGGAGTGGGAGGAGCGGAAATGGGGAGGGGCAGGGCCTCTGCTATAACCTTGTATGGGCACTGGAGGCTCCAAGGCCTAAAGACCCACCCCCTTTCTTACCTGTTTCTTCCTTTTCTGACTGAACCCTCCCCATTCCTTCCTCCCATTTTTCTGCTCTCTCCACGTTCTCCCTCATAAGCAGGGTCTGTCCCTCCATCTTTTCCCCCAACTATTTCACGTCATCATCTTTGCTTTCCATCTCCTGTTCAGCTCTGCTCTTCATCTTCTCCCAGTTCTCACTGTCTTTGTGGTTAAAAAGAGAAGAAAAGGTGGCATCTTGGGGCTCACTGGCAATCAATCTCTCTGCCATCTTTCTTTACCCCCTTTGCCCTGAACCCAAATACTTTCAGAACCAGGTAAGCTGTGGGAAAGGCCCTCCTGCCCAGTCCCCCTCCTCACCCTTCTGATACTCATGTGTAGGGATCTGTTTCAGTTGCTCTTTGGTCAGTCGATTCCGCTGGAGCCGTTTCCGGTGCTGGATACAACGAACTATCTGGGGGAAGGAGGAGTGGATAGACCAGATTTTTTAGGAGATAATACAAACTACTCCCACCTTCCAACCCCAGATCCAGTACTGGCCTTATAGGTTCTTCCCCTCAGCTACTCACCATCACTGCTCCCATGGTCAAAACCAGCAGTCCCACAATCCCTGTGAAAGGGATGAGGTAATAGCCCAAGGAAAAGCTATTGTCTGGGACCAGCAGCACCTGAGCCCTGGGGAAAGGAAGACCAGTACTTAGAGGAACAGGAAAGTCACAGAGGCATAAGGAAGAGGGACAAAGTAACTGGCTCTGGACAAGGCCCGCCAGTAGGGAAGGGGATGGGAAGAAAGTCAAGAAACAGGATAGGGGAAGGGATGTAGCTCAAGTGGTTGAGCGCCTGCTTCCCATGTATGAGGTTCCATCCCAGGTACCTCCTAAAAAACAAACAAAAAAAACCTCTCACTGGGGAGCAGATGTAGTTCAGTGGATGAGTGCCTGCTTCCCATGTAGGAGGTCCTGGGTTTAATCCCCAGTACCTCCTTAAAAAAAGCAGGGTAGGGAAAGGCCTGAGGCTGAATGGTTGGGGCAGTGAGTCTTGGGCTCCAGGTGAGTGTGGAGGTGCTAAAGGAGGTACACATCCTACCCCTTCTCGTAGATGAAGAGGGCACGCAAGTACTCGGAGCTCCTCTCCCCAATAAACACAGACGGGATCCAGATCTGCTGCTGGATTTCCTCTGCAGGGATCAGGATGTTACACTGGAGACTGGACCCTCCAGTTCTCAAAGCCCTCAGAAACCCTGGCATTTGGCTTTTTTGTCCCGCCCACCCAAAGGATCCGCTTCTTTTCCCTACCTCCTACCACCCCTCAGACTGAGCGCTACTGAAAACCCAGCTGTCTAGATCTCCCAACCTTACCGCTATTCCACACCATGTTCAGAAGTTCATTGGAATTCACATTGTGTACCACAGCTGCAGCATACCCAGCCTTCTGAGCATTTAGGACCTAGGGAGACAAGGAGATAAAGAACCATCATGGGTCTTGTCTCCCTTCATTCCTGGTGCCTTTTTACCCTCAGCTTCCCAGCTCCCACTTCCCATTCAGCAACCTTGAGATCAAAGTTGCAGTCGAATCTTCGAAGCAGTGCAATAAAGACTGACCCATTGACCGGGGCTGGGGGTGGTGGGGCAATGGGGCTGCAGGCATTGGCTGGGTGAGCCTCCACAAGGAACCCCTGGGAGAGAGAAGCAAATGGCAGTTGGAATTCTTCCTGGGTTCTGCTCTCTACAAGGCCCCGCAAGCACAATGGTCTCTACATACTACACATCCTCTAGCTCCACTTCTCTTGTCATTCCTGGGGTCTGGGCACCCCACCCGAGTCAGAAAACTACATCTTCTCTTACCCTCCTGAGGATGAGATTATTATCAAACAACATCCCTTTACCAGACCCTCCCATCATCCCTCTCCCTGTCCTACATGGGGTAACCTGTACCCCACACTCCAGGCCAATTCTACTGTCTACCCATTTCCCACTAATTGTAATTCCATTCTCTACCATCCATGCCACTTTCTCTCAAATTCTGCTTCACATTTTCTTCTCCAATACACACTCCTACAGAATGCCCTCCCTCACACCCTTCAATTCCCCTCCCCCACCCCACCCCAATCCTCTTCACAAACAACTAAACTGATATCTATGGTCCAATTGAGTTATTGCTGTTGGCAGTCTTTGTAAGGAAGTACTACAAAACTGCTTCATTTAATTTAATCCTCCCAACAACTCAGAAATAGATTCTGTTATCTCATTTTACAATAAAACAAACTAAGGCTCAGAGAGATAATTAACTTGTCCAAGGTCATACAACGAATAACATGGCTCCAGAGACACTACTGATAAGCACCACATTACCCTGCCTTTTATTTAGCTTCGTCTACTTTCAGTCTTCCACACAAGGCTAGAAGTTGCAGGGGTGGGTATTTTGTCTTCCCCCTCTGTAATCCGAATATCACATTAGATGTGCTCCTGCGCCTAGTTCCTGACTTGACTCTTTTTTCCTACCTCCAGGTTCACCCAGGGCAAAGCTCCTCAACCCCTGCCTCGGATGGACAATTTTGGGAAATAAGACAAAGGGAAGAAAATCACCTGCAGTCCCTCCTGGCTCAGGGTAGTGCCAAAGAGAGCAGGGAGGTCTGCAAAGTCCATACTGGCATTCTGGTCCGAGGTCTGCGGACAAAAGAGTCCATGTTCCCCTTCAGCCTGCAACCCTCCCTTCAGTGCCCTTCCTCCATCCGTCCCCTAGACTCACCGCTCGAATGAGCCCCCGGACGGGGGCCGCTCCCCACAGCACAGTGGCCACAACCACAGGAAGCGGGAAGGCCGCAGGGTGCATGGCAGCGGGAGGGAAGAGGCTGGGGAGGCCGCGTCCTGGTAGCAGGAGCAGAAGCGGAGTTCTGCGCCCTACCCGCTCCTTCCTCAAGATCCCAGGGGTCCCACCACCCCCAGGTCCCACTTTCCAGCTACATGGGGGCGCGAAAGAAGGAACCTCGACTGGGGTAGTATGATATCTAACCCGTTTTGTGGAGGAGGGAGGGAGACACTAAAGATATTTTTCCAGTCTGAGGATAAAACGGGGAGAAGGGACGGCAGCAAGCACAGGTGACAGAAAACTTCTGGAAGGGTGGGGGAGCTCAAGAAGGTGGGACTTCCGGCCAGGTGGGCCGTCTTCCTAGCCCTCGGAAAAGGGTTTCCGGTAAAGAAAGTCAGGCAGCTTCCAGCATTGGACGCTCAAGATGAAGGACTTCCGGTCCTAAAAGGCCGGTTAAGAGAAAGGTTAGAGGTAAAGGGAGTGTCCGTGAAGATGGAAGGAGCAGCGATGCCCCAGAAAACGACCTGATCATTTTCCTCTTGGTCCCCGGGATCCCGGAGCTGCCCTGTTTACAAACCTCTCCTCCTCCCTCTGGCTGCCGCCGCCGCCGCAGTACCGCCAGATCTCGCGAGAGTACTCACCACATTTCCTTCTTCGCCCACCGACAGCTGAATGCTTGCTCTATTTATCGCGAGAGTCCTCCTAACTTTGGCTGGCCTGGCTTCCTCAATCTCGCGAGACCTCCAACTAGCCTCGTCTCTATTTTCCCGCGATTCCAATTTGGCAAAAACTGGGCCTACGCTCTTGGTTCCCTAATCTGCTACACCCCTTTCCACACCCATCCTTCAAGCTCCTCCTCCGGCACCGCTTTATTCCCGGCCGCCTTTGCGCTGCGCGCCTGCGCCAATTTCCAGCTGGTGCTAGACCTGAGACCCGGAGGGGCGTGCGCGCGCGCCCTCGCCGCTGTTGCGCGCGTGGTGTCACCTTGGGCGCGAGCGGGCTCGTGCGCGCACGGGACGGGAACCGTGGGGCATTGAGTGGCGATGGCGGCGGCAGCTAGTCCCGTGGCCGGCGGGATGGACGGGAAGCCCCGTACCTCCCCTAAGTCCATCAAGTTCCTGTTTGGGGGCCTGGCCGGGTAAGCTCAGGCCTCAGGGATGGGAACGGAAGAGGAAGGGATGGGCACAAGGAACCGGGCCCGGTTCTTCTTTGGGTCTGTTGCAGTCAACCGAGCTGACAGGGTTTCAGAGCGGTCCCACAGTGTAGTGCGAGGTCTTTGATTGGCTGCCAGGGCCTTTTCACCCATAGCAGAATCCCTCACTGGGCTGCATACAGGGTCATTGCACGGCCCCCTCCAGGCCACCAGAACTTCCCAATCCATGGCTTGACTGCCGGGCTGTATGGGGTTCCAGGTTGCCTGGCTTCAGCTGGACTACGTGGAGTCCCAAGACATACATGCCCTCCCTCTTTCGGATGTACTTGATCCCAAGTCCTGCTTGACCCCCACGGACCCACTTGGAGCCCTTTCACTGCACGACCCTTACTGGGTCACTGGATTTTTCAGACCTGTTGTGTATACACACACATGCACTCCTATACACGTGCCTACCAACTTCCTGAACCCTTGGTCAGTCACATGGCAGGCCCTGTCTTTTGTGACTCCTTTGTGATCTCCAGTGGGCATTGGTAGACCTGGGACACCTGGCCTTTGACTCCACTCCTCTTCCTCCAGGATGGGAGCTACAGTTTTTGTGCAGCCCCTGGACCTGGTGAAGAACCGGATGCAGCTGAGTGGAGAAGGGGCCAAGACACGGGAGTACAAAACCAGTTTCCACGCCCTCACCAGCATCCTGAAGGCGGAAGGGCTGAGGGGCATCTACACCGGGTACTAGTGCCACAGGATGGGGGGTGGGGCATGGGTTGGCAGCTCCATTCCTCGGCCTGATGTGCTGACCCCTTCGCTCCCCAGGCTGTCAGCTGGCCTGCTGCGCCAGGCCACCTACACCACCACCCGCCTTGGCATCTATACTGTGCTGTTTGAGCACTTGACCGGGGCAGATGGTACACCGCCTGGCTTTCTGCTGAAGGCCCTGATTGGCATGACTGCAGGTGCAACTGGTGCCTTTGTGGGAACACCAGCCGAGGTGGCACTCATCCGCATGACTGCCGATGGCCGGTAAGTTCCAGGCCTGGGCCTACCTCCAGTCCTCTTCCCTGGAATCTAGAATGAAAGGACCAGTTTCTCTTCCCAGGTCTAAAGCAGAGCCTTCACCCGTTCTGGCCTCCCTTTCTTTGCTGCTGTGGGACAGGGTGGGCCATCCTCAGCTTGAGCTCTCCCTGCCTTCCCACCAGGCTTCCACCTGATCAGCGCCGTGGCTATAAAAACGTGTTTAACGCCCTGATTCGAATCGCCCGGGAGGAGGGGGTCCCCACACTGTGGCGGGTGAGTGGAGGGGCTGGAAACTTGGGGGGATGCAGGGTCAGGTCTCAGGCATTTCTGACTCTTTCCCCATCTCCCCACCTACAGGGCTGCATCCCTACCATGGCCCGGGCTGTCGTGGTGAATGCCGCCCAACTTGCCTCTTACTCCCAATCGAAGCAGTTCTTGCTGGACTCAGGTGAGACCCAGAGCTGGGCCCTCAGCTCCCAGCCTGGCCTGGGCCAGCTCTGAGCTGACTGTCACCCCTGCTCCATCCCCCCAGGCTACTTCTCTGACAACATCCTGTGCCACTTCTGTGCCAGCATGATCAGTGGCCTTGTCACCACTGCCGCCTCCATGCCTGTGGATATTGCCAAGACCCGGTGAGTGCAGGCCTGGACCTGGAGAGGGGTAGGAGGGCTCCCTTTATGTCTCTCATGCCCCTGCCTCCTCTCCTTCAGGATCCAGAACATGCGGACGATTGACGGGAAACCAGAATACAAGAACGGGCTGGTGAGGAGCAGAGCTGGGGGCCGGGGCTTGGGGCGGGGGGAGGGTTGGATGCCCTGGGGAGGGCTGTGAGGGTGGCTGGGCAAGAGGGACAGGTCCCAGCGCCATGCCTGCCTGCTTGTCTAGGATGTACTGGTGAAGGTCATCCGCTACGAGGGCTTCTTCAGCCTGTGGAAGGGCTTCACGCCGTACTATGCCCGCCTGGGCCCCCACACCGTCCTCACCTTCATCTTCTTGGAGCAGATGAACAAAGCCTACAAGCGTTTCTTTCTCAGTGACTGAGGCTCCCACTTACCCGATGCTCCTACCGTCACTGCACCCCAGGAGGCCTGGATTCTCCTGCCCAAGGCCCCTCTATTTATTTCTTCTCCACAGTGTGTGGTTTCCCCCTTTGCCATAAAGAACTTTGGTCTGTTCTACTCCCTGCTACAGCTTGCCATGCTTGTCCTCATGACTTCTTTGCTCCTGGCTGATCCTTGGGGGGAGCTGGAAAACTCCCTGAGGATTTCCAGCCTCCTCTTGGGTATTAGTTTCAGGGCACACAGGATGGCAGAAGATCCTCCTTCTTAGTGGGGAACTAATGCAGAGCTGAGGGGACGGGAGAGAGCAATAGCTACTGGAAACGGTCAAAGGGTCTGCTGTGCGGGGGGCACGACCCTTCCTTCCTCCACTTCACTGAGGACATAATAAATTGGATTGACGGCACCACTTCCAAATCTGGAGAGTTGTGGGGCTCAGTCGGGGAAGGAGAATGGACAAAGAAGACGGTACCTTTAGAGAACAGGAACCAAGTTTTTAAGGAAAGTTATTGAAGGAAAAGCACTTGTTCGTTTTATGCAAATGATTCATAAATCAGTCTTGTCGCAGTGGCTGATGGGGTGAGGGAAACCAAAATGACAGGCTCTTTGTGTCGTTTCCCAGCCATTTGCCTGAGAAAGTGGTAGATGTGCACAAGTCATCTCACATAACCCCAGGGGAAGGGTCTGGGAGCTGGTGACTGCACCTGCAACCACAGAGTAGAGGGACTCGGAGGGGAAGCCAGACTTTTGGGGGCTGGAACCAGTAGGGGGTAGAAGGGCAGTCCCCTCACCAAGCCTGGAAGCTTGAGAAAAAGGAGGGTGTTGGCCAGAGACTTGATCTGGGCCCCTAGTTGGGGAGAGTAACTCCTTACCCAACGTTCCCAGGTCCTGCTCTCATGGAGCCTAAAAACCTCTTGGGGCATAAGAGGGCATGGGAAGGTCAAATGGGGAGAGCTGGGTAGCATGAGGCCTGAGGGCTTCATGTCAGCCGACAGGCAGGCAGCAGGTGGGAGCTGTCCTCTTGGCAGAGCCTTGTCGACAGAGGAGGAGGTGGAGCCCAGGAGCCTGGCACCCCTACTGGACACTCCCACCCTGTTGGAGACACTTGACGCCTAGACCTTGTCCTTAAGGAGTTCCAAGTCCAGAGGGGAAGGTGATACAGAAGCAATCGGGAAACCAGGAGCGGAGCAGTAGCCAAGTGCAGGGTAACGTGGAGCACCAGGCCCACCGAAATGGCACCCACTGTGAGGCCCACACCCTCCCCGTCTTGCTGTCCTGACCATGTCAGAAGAGCTGTGTTTCTGTAGCCACAGGTGCGAGCAGGCACCCACCTCCATCCCTCATACCGCAGGCTGCAGGCAGGTGGGCCTCAGCAGAGATGCTAAACTCTAGGAAGACTTGTCTGGTTCTTGAGCAGGGACTGACACTGGGGATGGCCTGGTGGGTGGCCACACATGGAGAAGAGGAAGATGACACCCCAGGTAGGGTAGAGCATGCTAAGACCAGAGGCTTACTGGAGGAGTTGTGTGACTGAGGCTTACGGTGGTTGGGGCCTGGGAAATTCTGGTGACAGGTGCCCCAGTCACTTTTTCCCTCTTCAAAATAAACTGAATGTCCTTTTTTATTTTTACTACACAAATAATAAATGATGGTGGAAAACAAGAAAATGCTAAGCAAAGAAAAAGAATAAAAACCACCCATATTTACACCACCCACAAACAATCTATGCAGATATACGTGGGAGCCATGCTCTATTGTTTATTGTCATTAAGAAAAATAAAACCTCCTCCTCAAAATGATTGTAAACAACCACATGGTCTGGGCACCCCAATGCGGCATAGGTGCCTTGTTCTATGACTCACCCAAATCTGTCTCCATCTCACCACCCCTCCTGGCTTGTTGGGTCTGAGGTTGTGTACCTGTGATGTATGGAGGAGGCTTCTGAGAAAGAATGTCATTAAAACCTCCCCCTGCCCCTGCGCTTTCTCCCACCCACCCACAGCTTGATCCCAATAGGAAAGCCCATTGGAGCCTCCAGGTCCCACAGCCACCCACCCTCAGAGGCTGTGGCCAGAGTATCTAACACCCACTGTGCTCAGCAGGTCCTGACCACGACCCAGACTCAGGGCTGAGGGCCGCCGTCCCGCCAGCAGAGGCCCCACACGGCCGTTAGGCCGCACCCACAGGAAGAGGCTGGAGCGAAAAGTGGGGAGCGACCCTCGAAGAAAGAACAGCCAGGCCCGGGACACAATCACCTGCCTCCCTCTCTGCAGCTCCAGATGGGTGCTGTGCATGGCCGTGGCCAGGGCCTGTGGCTTCACGTACCAAACCTGGGTCAGCAGCAGGATGAGGACCACAGAGGCCAGCAAGAGCCAGAGAAGGCCCAAGACATAGAAGCTCAGGGGGAGGAGGCAGCAAAGGTCAGGGTTGAGGAAAGGGTCGCTTCTGAAGCTATCCACATTCCCTTGAGCTACCCCCCTGACCTTCGGGAGGTTGACGGTTTCAGGGATGATTACTGTGGTGGATCCTACGGTAGGAGGGAGTGAGGTAGGTTCTGTGGTTACTGAGAAGATGGTAGGTTCCGGGGTGTTCGGGGCCGTGGTGGGTTCCGGCATGGTCGGGGCCATGGAGGGTTCCGGCGTGGTCGGGGC